>JADDOH010005482.1:0-236021 GCA_016648135.1 Agrypnia vestita
ACCTAGAGAAGAATAATGTGGATGAAGACAGTTTAAGTATTGGAAACAAACATAATAATATATTATATATAAATTTGAGATATTTATTATTTTATTATCCTGACGAAGAAGCCATTGGCTTCGAAACGCGTTGAATTTTTTTTTCAATATAAAAGTGGTGTTTACAAAGTTATTTTATATAAATTATTATTTTTTTATTTGATTTTTCTGATGATGTAATAATCTGAAGAAAATGCTCAAAATATGCAGGATGGATAGAATTACGAAAGAAGACATTGTAGTTTGAATCTTTGGATGAATATAAAAAAGCAATTAAGGCAATAAAAATCCTAAAATCTCAATACCTTGTACATATAATGAGATATACCGAGACAGAGAGGTTAGATCTCGCGTTTCAAAATGCAGGAAAAGGTTGCGGGAAATCGGAGCCCTACAAGAAGTAGAACGTCGCGGCCGAAAAACTGCGGAGCTTTTCTTAGCTACAATAAATAGTGTTACGATAGCACGAGTAAAAGAAAATAATAAAGGTCTTTTGCGGAAGAAGCCTTCCATAGGAAACTATAGGGTATCAAAGGATATCTATCATCCATAAATTCAATCTTCAAACGAAATCCGTAAATTTATGCTATTTAAATAAATAGAATAGTAAGAAAAGTGAAATGTGTTCCTTTTTCAACAATATTTTCCGCGGAATAAAGGGGAGCACATTTTCCCCACTGTAATTTTCCAGAGTCTTTCGCGAGTATTGTGATCATCTGCGGGTGTTCAGTCACGTATTATTTCACGAGACACGTAGGCACTATACGTGTTTGATTTACGGTGCGTTCTACACCGCCTCGCACAAAACTGCTTCAAATTTGATCACGCGTCATGTTCAGTACTGATTGTAATAATAATAATTAATCTTAACAAGAGAAAAATAAAAACCTGCTAAAGAAAACATTAAACTAAACAATTAAACATAAACATAGCGTTATGTATATAGATCACTTGGAACTTGGAAGGAAGTACCCACAATATTCACTGGAAACGAGTTTTATTACTTTTTACTTCATTTTTTTATTATTATGTAATTTAACTACAAAAACAGCTACTTTAGAAGATTGTCTACTGCCATAGCGAATTATTACTACTTTAAAAAAAAAAACGAATATTTTTTTCCCTTGAATTTTACAAAATTCTGTAAAAATAAAGTTACTCTTTATGACCTGTTCAAGACATAGGCATGCTCCCGCCCTCCCCCCTCACTCACCGTCCGCCCGACTCATAAGGCCCTAACCTAACCTAACCTAACCTAACCTAACCACGAATTCGAATTCCCGAATCCCGAGCACGGCTAGTGCCATACCTCAATGATAAATTTAGACACTGTATCTGTCGGCGAAATAGTCAAACATGAATATAACATTTATTGCCTTTGTGTGAGGCATGATTACAGTTCCACCGCATAATTTACGCTATCTGGTATCGATTCATGTTAATGTTTCACGAGAGCGGTCATAACTTTTCATTATTGAATGCATTTTCCGTGCATTCACCTCCGATGTAGTTCACCGGGTGTTTTCCACGACGGTATATTGCGCGACAACCATTGCCGCCACTGTCCGTCCGCTGTACCGTCACAGAATAAAATATGAGTTACTTCGGCATACTTAAAGGTCGAAGGTTCGACGTCGCAGACGCAGCCTTCTGATTTGCTTCATATTTTAATAATTTTCCAAGGTTTGGCTGGTTGGATAGAAAATGTTATAGTATATATTTTGGAACAACTCTTTTCTTTCAATTTCTCAGCTCAAAGGTAGAGGAAAATTGTCATGGTTAGCAACAGGCAACTACTCGAGGCTTACGATCCTCGGTAATGAGAAATCCATTTGAAGAAGTTTTTCGCAATCATTCGATACATTTTTGAATGACAGTGATTTTTCATGTACTGCGTTGAAACATAACAGAAGAATAAACATAAAAAAGTACTAGGTACTATTACTTAAAATATGTGAATTAATAGAACCATTATAAACCATTAGGACACTCGCCTCGTGATCCAAAGTTCGCGGGTTCAAACCTCACTGCAGACTAGCAAGTTAGTCCTATTTTCATAGCACAAGCGTTTAGCTTAGTTTGAAAATAGTAAGAATATTGATGTGACACGTATTCCGTGTTCGCATCTCTATTAAAAAAAACATAATGTTTTTGTTACGAAGTTTCACGAAAGAAGAGTCGTTTATTAGATTGATTTTAAGATTATATTTTTAAAATAATTTAATGTATTATCATGCTACCTCTATAGGAGATAAATCTCTAGATATTTTACTAGACATAATTCCTTTAAAATTATACGTAGCACTTGAATCACCGTCTGATGGAATTATTGTAATTTAGTTGATATTCGTACTGCTCTAATGAATGAGCAAGCATTTTATTTGCATGACAATATTCCATTGAGATTAATACATGTCTTCTCGAACGTCACTACGAATATTTAAGTTCGCGCTAATTTCGTTTACATATTTTGAATTTGTTAACTTACTTATCTTTACGTTCATCAATCTTCATATTATTTTACACGCGTTTTTTAAAGGTCATAAATAACTGATATTTCATTTACAATTTACTATACAGGTAGTGATGTACTTTACAAAAAATACGAGCATTAAAATTTCGGTAAAAATAAGCACCCAACGTTCAACGTACAATCAGCTCTACAGAGCAAAAAATAATAAAACAACATAATTATACCTAAAAATACAAGTAAATTCTTAATCTGTGGAAACTTGTACGATGGTCCTCTGTAACCTGGAATTTTTTGTATATTTTACTGTTACTAACTAATTAACTAAAACAAAACAGTACAAAAGATACATGGATAACTGAAAAATTTGCTACATTTCATTATTTTGGACATATTTTACAAGTTCAAAGTAAATTTGATAGAACGATCGACGTCACTCCGAGCGCCCTCGAAAACGAAATGGACTCGTCGGGACCTCGTACAAATGATTTATTTTATTACATAAATTTTTTAGATAATCATTAATCAAAAGCATAAATTAGCAGAAAACAATTATCGATTGCAGCCAAATCGACAATTATTTTGACTACTGACGTGCATTTTGATGTGAATCTCTTGAATCTTTGATGTGAAATATTATATATATAATATACCGAATGAATCGTCTTCAAATATTCCTTCTTTAAAGTTTTCTTGAGACCAGTCAGATTCATTTTAAAGAATAAATCTCTGCACTAACATTGTTTGTTTTAATAAGAAGAAACTTAAAAAAATAATAGATATTTAATTAAAAACAAAATTCAGAGTCAATACTTAGATAATTTAAAGGTTAAGTAAGGTATGTCTTAAAAGTGTTATTTTGTTCTGAAAATCACGCCTTAACCTTTAAATTATTTAAGTATCGACTCTGAATTCTCTGTTCGCGAGCCGTTCTTTACATATCTGCAAATCATCGTTTATCATCAGAAAATCGACTAAATTTGGCGGAGATGGGTCTTATTCATTTATTTTGAACTGTCTGGTGTCTTCTAATAAGCGATATTATGAGGGTTTCACGGGCTTAAATACGTCCCTTTGCCAAACTAAGTAAACTTCATGCATACGGCCGTATTCTGAAATAAGCAATATTCCTATTTCTGTATCTTGACAGTAATTGAATAACATTGTAATGCCGTCAATTTTGTCGTTTTAAGTTTGATGGATTTGAAATTAATGAACTCAACCAATCAGAAAGCTGTATAACGTAAACAAACGTTAAGTTATTCACAATTGTGAATAATGAGCTTTCTAATTGATTGAATTCATTAATTTCAAACCTGTCAATCTTAAAACGTCAAAATTTGCGGTGTTTCGCACACGATCAATCCAGCGGCATAAAATTGAATTTTTTAAATTTAATAAAAATAACAATATATGGCCGTGTGTGTGTATGTGTAATTGTTACTATAAGGTTTATTTTTTGAACATTTATGCATTTAGTTTATAATATTTCTTATACTCGCGTCGAGGCCTCGACAACTTGAATAGTTTTAAGAATTTTTTGTAATTTTATTCTATATGTAATTTGTAATTTTTTATTGTAAATAAAATGAGTGGAATTAGCGGTCTTATTACTGACGAATCCTGACTGGAGATATAAGGTTTTGTGCATTATTAGGACATCCGCGAGATTCGGAAATAAACGTATCTCACTGTGGAGGATGACGGCCGATCTCGCGGATTAAATTAAATAGCAAAAATATGTTTTTTGCCAGTTTTCAGATAACTGCGCAGCAGATTTGAAAGGCCGTTAAAATGGTCAGGCAGGCCGACGTTTGAACGCGACAAGCCGGCGCCTGGCGGGGGTCAGGCAGGCCGACGTTTGAACGCGACAAGCCGGCGCCTGGCGGGGGCCGCTGGTTTATGGACCAGACGTACGCGGCGCGTGGAAAGTTTGCAACGCCGTAAAATCAGAAAGTTCACGAGATGAACTCAGAAAAAGTGCACAAAACCTGGCATGTCATTTCCTGTCAGAATTCGTTATAAAATAAAGAATCGGATTAGTTTGGAAGGAGATACATCGAGAGATAGGAATCGGCCTTTTTGAGGCGATTTATGAACGCCGACACATCCGGACACATTGGTACTAATTAAATTCACATGCGGATGTGCCAGGCGTTCAATTTGACGTAACATTTACATATGTACACCTCCCCGTTCGGGAGATAATTTGGCTAGGCGGGCAAAATAGTCCGTCTAGAGGATGGGCCGGCACAGTATGATCCGCTCGGGAATGCTGCGCTGACCACCATCCGCCACTGGGTATTCTCGAGATGTCTCTCCCCTCCCTTACTAATCCCATTTTGACCGTTGATTTCCCGCTGTGTCTAGATTTTAAGTATAAATAAAGGAAGATTCCGCAGACTCAGCGTCCTCAGTTCGCCGATATTACTTTTACCTTGTTACGCTGCCGGTCCGCGGAATCGTTTTTTGCAAAGTAAAGTGTCTTTTATTTTTAATTTAAATTCCCGAAAAAGTTTTTTTTTGCTTTCGAATTTACCTTTGTGCTTAAAATATTATAAATTTATACTGAATTTCTCCCACCGTAACACGGAGACCCACCCTATATTTAACTATTTTAAATTCAATTTTTTAGCCAGCTGGGTTTTAAAATATTTTGGGGATTTTTAATAGTTATTTCGAACTTGGTATGGCCTTGTGCGTACCATTTCGTGGTCCTTCGTGAAGCCGGATTTCCGTTGTTTCGGTTTTTAAATTTTTAAATTCAGTAATTTTGTGCTTCGTCGGAATCCGAATTTTTATATTTTTTTTTGTGAAAAAATAATAATAATAATATTTTAAAGAAAAATGTCGCGCTCGTTAAGATCAAATTCGAATCGCGAATTACCTGCCGACGAAGACAATGCCTCCCGTCGCGAAGCGTCATCGGGAGATGAATCGGACCGGCAGTCGGGAGCTGAGGATCAGGCGGCGTCACCTACTGACGCGGCTAGCTCGAGTGCAGACATAAGGAGGCTGCGCAGGGAGCTACGCAACAAGGACCGGCATTACAAGAGGCAGCTTGATGAAATGCAGAAGCGCCAAGAAGAGATGTTCACGAGGGCTTTGACACTTGCAGCGGCGGGAAGGGACCCCGCGGCGGGGGGCGCAGGAGCGCCCGCCGCCGGCGCCGCGGCAACCGACGTAGCGGCGCCTATTACCGCTGCGAGTGTCTCGGCGGACGACATCGCCATAGAAGACCCGGCGCGCATGAATGCACCTACAACTTGTCATCAAGAGGCTCCTGCCGGGACCGATAATCCGAGCTTGGGCGACTGGATGCGGTCGCAACAAGCGCAATTTGAACGGCTGACGTCCGCTGTTACAGAAGCGGTCCGGTCAACGCGTTCACCTGAGAGCCCGCGGTATCCGCTCAGCCAGGATGAGCCACGAGTGTCGGCTATGATAGCGCGGCAGTCCAACGCAAAGGACCTGACTGAATTTTCGGGCGACCCAATGGAATGGCGTTCATTTAAGACGCAATTCAGGCAATCCACAGAATTGTGTGGGTTGACAACCGCTGAGAACGCGATGCGGTTGAGAATCGCGCTCAAGGGGGCAGCTCGGGAAGCAGTGCGCCCTTTGATCGGCGACCCTCATTGTGTTGAGGGGATTATGCGCACTCTGGAGGATTTATTTGGCCAGCCAGATGCGATAATCGCAAGCGTCCTGGAAAAAGTGAGGAACACAGCACGCCTCACTGAGAGTACGGACACAGGCGTTTTTATGAAATTCGCGGTAGCGGTGAGGAATGCCGTCGCCACAGTAAAAGGCATGGACGAGCGGTATTTGGCCTCACCTCAATTGCTACGCGAGCTCGTCGGAAGGCTCCCGCTTTCGGCGAGAATGGCATGGTTCGCGGCGAGATCCGGAACCGTGAGCACGAACATCGAGGACTTCTCGAGATGGCTGTCGAGTATGACAGATTCGGCGCCCCATTGCGGCGGACAGACCGCGCAAGTGATTGAAGACAAGGGGCGCAAAAATGCGCAGATCCACGCTATACATCGAGCGCCGGAAAATACTAAAAAGTGCGGTATTTGCGACTCAAGAGATCACGGCGCCGCGGCATGCAACGATTTTACGCGCTGTTCGGTATCTGACCGAGCGGCTATCGTCAAGGACAGAAGATTATGTTTTATGTGCCTCGAACCATGGACGCCGAAACATAAACATGGATGCCGGGGCCGTGATAAAAAATGCGGCGTGGACAATTGCGAGATGCGGCATCACCGGATGCTGCACGGCGCGCCGCCTTCCGCGAAACGCGAGTGAAAACGTGTCGCTCGCGGGTCAGGTGACGGGCGCGCCGCGGCGCCCGGCCGACCTGGCCTGATAGACTATGCTCATACCGCGAGCCGCGACGCCGAAAATGTAATTTATTAAATGTACAGAAAGTCGACGTGTGTGGCCCTCGGGGGCATAGAAAGACATTCGCCTTATGCGATAAAGGTTCGACCGTGTCGCCGATGGACTCCGAAGTCGCCAGTACGGTCGGTAAATCGGGACCGGTGCGAAATCTGCGCCTGTACGGCGCCCGCGGTATGTGCGCCTCCGAACCGCGGTCGCGTCTAGGGCAGATAACTTTAAAAGCCAGCGGACTTGCCCAACATCCGTTGAGTGTGAACACTTTGCGTAATTTGGATTTACGGCCCCGACGGTTTAGCCGAGAAACCGGGGAAATCAAGCGCACTGTGGGTATAACAAAAGTTATAAAATTATTATGGGGCATAGATTATGCCATTTGTGAAGTGTCGCGAGTTGGAGAGATAGCGGGTGCAGATAACGGCGTTTTATCGAGCACAGCACAAGGATGGATGAAAACCGGGGGCGTGCCAGGCCGCCCGACCATCGCCGCAACCGTGTCTTCCAGGATAGCTGAGCGGCCCAGTGAGAGGCCCGCGAGATGCACTCGTAGGACACATATTGAAATTGACTGGCCGGAAGTGACCCCCGCGTGCGGGTCAGTGCAGTGGGTACCCGAGCGACCATACATGATGGAAGCCACCACTGTATAGCTTGCCGGCAGCCAATGGGCGACAGGTCTTCTGTGGAAAAGGAAGACATGCCCTAGCAGCCGAATTTCGGTTTTTTAATATTTTTTGTGATAAAAAATATATATGGCCAAGGATCGGTTCAGCTCGGATACCGACATTGGAGCTTTTCGCACTTTGCGGATTTGTAGAGGCGCATCTAGATGAGATCGCCCATATTGCGGAGGGTAGTTACACTCATGTCTACCACGGCCAAGAGTCGGTTCATTTGGGAAACTGGCATTGGATTCTTCGCACTTCGTGGATTTTTTTTTGCCCCGAAATACTAGAAAAAATTCGGGGTATTTTCGATGAAGAAAATAAATTGAGATTGGATTTCTAAGGATCGAGAGGCCTTAGATATCATCGCGCTACATATGCGCGCCTTGGGACCGGCCATAATGATGAGACCGAACAAGACCACAAGATGTGTGGTGAGAACCATCTGGAGCCCGCGTGGGATAAATTTATTTTAATTTGTGCAATTTGCCAGTCGTGCGGAACCGCCATAAATTTATCAATCTGCCCGAGCGAGAGGCGGATAGAGGGCCGACAAAATGTCAACTACTGGGCGCTAAAAGGCGCATATTCGAGCCGGTGAGATTCATGGCTGATGTGATGATCCGGTCGAAATATTATTTGCGAGCAGTTTGGCAGTCAAGGTCAGTTTTGTAACCAGCGGACGAGGCCAAAACACGCCGAGAAGCGGCATTTTGTAAATTGTAAATTTTGTAAATTGTGTGAAAATAAATGCATGATGGCTCGAGAGAGCATACTAAGCCGCCGACGCAAAGTGTTACTACACATTTTCTGCGGTGCCTCGGGACAGGCACGTTGCGCGGTGGCTTACATTGGAAAAAATAGAACCACAGTACGGTGGTTATTATAACAGCGAAGATTGAAATAGCCCCCCTGAAGCCGTTTAATGGACCGCTGTGGACCGCGAGAAATTTAATCGCCGCGAGCGTGACGGCGAACATTGAGTCCGAACATTCGCGCCATATGGAGCGCGCGGTGTTCGGGACCGTCACAACAACGATGATGTATTGGTGATGTGTGCTGACGCGGCTGAACCCGGCCGATACTGGTACGCGGGATGTCGAGCCGCCGGACCTGACACCCACCGGGCGCTGGTTTACCCGGCCGCCATTTTTACGGGACAATGAAGGAGTATGGCCGCGAGAAAAGCGGCCGCCGCAACCCTGATCCGGAGCAATTGCAACTACGACCGGCGTTTATTACGCAATACAACGACGGAGCATTGCCGGATATTAGGCGGTTTTTCTTCGTGTCTAAGATTATTACGCGCGACCGCTTGGGTGCGGCGCTCTACAGAAAATTGCCGGCGCAGCAGAGACCGCGCGCGCCGAGCAGATTTGACCGCGGATGAGCGATGTGTGGCAGAACGCTCATGGATATTTCGAGCACAAGCGGAGTCATTTAGACCGGAGCTCAGCATACTTCGTCGGGGGGCCCCCTTCCCGCGCACCAGCCGTTTGTACGTGGTGACCCCGCGACTGGACGAGGACTGAATAATCACAATGGATTCCCGATTGTCAGCTACAACTGTCGCCGATATACCGCCAGGCTTGAAGAAACCGATCGTGTTGGATGGCGGACACCCCTACAAGTGACCATATGCCGGCGCAGAGAAAAAAGGTACGGCGCGTTATTCACATGTATGACAACGCGGGCCGTTCACCTAGAACTGGTAGATTCTCTGATGGCCGACTCGGCTATCATGGCTCTACAACGACTCGCCGCCCGTCGCGGACACCCGCGATATTTGTATTCCGACAACGGAACAAATTTCAGGGGCGCGACCCGCGAAATAGTAACTGCGCTAGAAGAGTTGCAATCAGACCCGGCTATGCGCGACCATCTCGCACAGACAGGCGTAGATTGGAAATTTAATCCTCCGCTCAGTCCCCATATGGGAGGCGCGTGGGAGAGCTTAGTGCGCTCGGTGAAGAAAGCCCTAGAGACCATTCTAAAGGAGCGCGCCCCGCGCCCGGAGACCTTGATGACGGCGTTCGCCGAGGCCGAGAACGTGGTGAACAGCCGCCCGCTGACTCACGTTTCGGTAGATCCACGGGACGACTCCCCGCTCACGCCGAACCACCTACTACTGGGCGCGGCCGGGCGACATTCTCATCTCGCCACGTATGGACCTCTGGATGAGCAGGTCTGCCTCAAGAAGCAGTGGCAGTTCGCCCAGCAGCTTGCAGACATGTTTTGGCGCCGGTGGATCCGAGAATACCTCCCGACTCTCGCCCAATGACGGAAGTGGCAAGAGCCGACCCCTCCGCTTCGGGAGGGGGCCGCCGCCATCATTGCTGACCCCGCCCTTCCTCGGAACAGCTGGCCGCGAGGAGTCATCGTGGAGGCGGTTCCCGCCGCCGACGGCCAGGTCCGCACGGTGCGACTTCAGACCGCCTCCGGGGACTACGTGCGACCCGCTACCAGAGTCATCACCCTGCAGCAGGCGACGGAGACCACACACGCGTAGATGTCATCACCCGGCCTTCGAGGATCGTGTGCTACCTTCGAGTGCGGCAAAGCCACACGGGGGTGGTGTTTCGCACACGATCAATCCAGCGGCATAAAATTGAGTTTTTTTAATTTAATAAAAATAACAATATATGGCCGTGTGTGTGTATGTTTAATTGTTACCATAAGGTTTATTTTGATTTTATTATGAACATTTATGCATTTAGTTTATAATATTTCTTATACTCGCGTCGAGGCCTCGACAACTTGAATAGTTTTAAGAACTTTTTGTAATTTTATTCTATATGTAATTTGTAATTTTTGTTGTAAATAAAATGAGTGGAATTAGCGGTCTTATTACTGACGAATCCTGACTGGAGATATAAGGTTTTGTGCATTATTAGGACATCCGCGAGATTCGGAAATAAACGTATCTCACTGTGGAGGATGACGGCCGATCTCGCGGATTAAATTAAATAGCAAAAATATGTTCTTTGCCAGTTTTCAGATAACTGCGCAGCAGATTTGAAAGGCCGTTAAAATGGTCAGGCAGGCCGACGTTTGAACGCGACAAGCCGGCGCCTGGCGGGGGTCAGGCAGGCCGACGTTTGAACGCGACAAACCGGCGCCTGGCGGGGGCCGCTGGTTTATGGACCAGACGTACGCGGCGCGTGGAAAGTTTGCAATGCCGTAAAATCAGAAAGTTCACGAGATGAACTCAGAAAAAGTGCACAAAACCTGGCATGTCATTTCCTGTCAGAATTTGTTATAAAATAAAGAATCGGATTAGTTTGGAAGGAGATACATCGAGAGATAGGAATCGGCCTTTTTTGAGGCGATTTATGAACGCCGACACATCCGGACACATTGGTACTAATTAAATTCACATGCGGATGTGCCAGGCGTTCAATTTGACGTAACATTTACATATGTACACCTCCCCGTTCGGGAGATAATTTGGCTAGGCGGGCAAAATAGTCCGTTTAGAGGATGGGCCGGCGCGGATCATACCGCTCGGGAATGCTGCGCTGACCACCATCCGCCACTGGGTATTCTCGAGATGTCTCTCCCCTCCCTTACTAATCCCATTTTGACCGTTGATTTCCCGCTGTGTCTAGATTTTAAGTATAAATAAAGGAAGATTCCGCAGACTCAGCATCCTCAGTTCGCCGGATTACTTTTACCTTGTTACGCTGCCGGTCCGCGGAATCGTGTTTTGAGAAAAAAGTGCCTTTTATTTTTAATTGAATTTCCTGAAAAAGTGTTTTTTGTTGTTGCTTTCTAATTTACCTTTTTGCATAAAATATTGTAAATTCCTACTGAATTTCTCCCACCGTAACACGGAGACCCACCCTATATTTAACTATTTTAAATTCAATTTTTTAGCCAGCTGGGTTTTAAAATATTTTGGGGATTTTTAATAGTTTTTCGAACTTGGTATGGCCCTGTGCGTACCATATATTATATTATATTGGCGGCCTCCCGAAGTCCAGTGGGCATAACACCGGCTTCTCATACCGGGGGTTCTGGGTTCGATTTCCAGTGAGGTCACAATACATCTGTGTGATTAACTAAAGCCTGGAGTGTTTTTGTGACGTGTTTCGCTACAGTAACTAGGCCCCAAGACCTGTATGTTGTAGCTTAACAAAAAGGAATTATACAACTAGGCTCGTGGCGCAGTGGATATGACACTGGCTTATATACATATAGAGTGAAGTCTTTGACATGAGTGTAGACAATATTCAAAGTTTGGTTATTCAGTTTCAATAGTCATTTTTTTGAAACTGGATGACTAAGCTTTCCAATAAAGTTATTCACCAAATATGTGGCGGACGTGACTAATAAAACCGAACCAAAAAAAAAATTTGCTAAAAAATATTAATATTCAAAATTATTTTTCGTTATCTTTATTGATAATATCTACGTAATTACAATGAAACTCGCTTAATAAATTCACTTTTAATCATTTTTCCCGCTAAATAAGTTTAAATTCTGTGGTCCCGAAAAAGTCACATACAAATCCCATATTTTTTTAGGTTTAATACGTTTCCCGCTTATGTTCGTTTCTCGCCTAAGTCGTGAAAATATTTATAGCGAATTCAATTTATTCATATAAATCAATCTTCATAATACGTTTTTCGGAAGACGAAATTTTGTTCAACATTCCTAAAAATGAAAAATGGGCGCAATAAAAATTAATTGGCTTTGGCGGCGTCACAAAAGTTCTAGCCGCTGAAAAAACCCTTTAGTATTTGAATAGGCTAATAAAATAAAATAATAAAATAATAAAATAATAAAATAATAATAAGAGATCTTATAAATGAGAAGAAAAAAGCGTGGTGTAACCTCTTGGCATCAAAGAATGGAGATGTGAATGGATATACGCTAGCAAAGGATTTATATATTGTATGTAAGAAAAAGGTAACGCACGGAGTGAAAGAAAGAAAGGAGCGTTTGAGGAAGGACGAGGGTCTTAAATTGACTCAGAACTTCCAAGAGAATATCAAGATCTTTTGGAAGGAAGTTAAAAAGTCTCGAAGTGGTACGAAAAGAGGTTGTGTGAATGCTATTATGTCAAAGAATGGAAAGATGCTTAGAAACGAGAATGAAATAAAAGATAGATGGAAGGAATTTTTTGAAGAAATGTATGAGAGTAATGGGAATGTGAGTGAGGACTCCTTTGAGGCGTCCAACGGATTTATGAATAGTGACGACAGTGTGAATGAAATAACTGTGGAAGAAATTAAAAGAGCATTGAAGCACATGAAGAATGGCAAGGCTGTGGGTTATGACAATGTTGCTGCCGAGTACATTAAGGGTGGTGGTCCAGTAATACTCACGTGGCTTCATAGACTCTTCAACCAATGTTTAGAGGGCAGCTACACTCCTAAGGATTGGAGAAGAGCTGTTATCATGCCTCTATACAAAGGAAAAGGGTCGCGAATGGACTGCGCGAATTATCGGGCCATTAGCCTATTGAGCTCTGTTGGCAAACTGTATGCGAGAATTTTGATAGAAAGAGTGAGGTTGACAACGAAAGAAAAAGTGTGGGATGTACAAGGAGCCTTCATGAGTGGAAGAGGATGCATGGACCAGATTTTCTCACTGCGCCAGATGACCGAAAAGTTTTTGGCAAAGAACCAAAAACTTTTTTGTGCCTTTGTGGATCTCCAAAAAGCGTATGACAGAGTGATAAGACGAAAGTTATGGAAGGTTTTGTCTGAATATGGGGTGAAGAGTAAACTCATACAGGCAATTGCATCCCTGTACGAAGGAAGTAGTGCTTGCGTGAGAATTAATGGGACATTCACATCATGGTTTGATATTACAAAAGGTGTCAAACAGGGATGCGTAATGTCACCATGGCTTTTCAACCTGTATATGGATAATTGTATGAAAGAACTGAAGGATCTAGAAGTTGGAGCGAAAATGGACGGACACACCATATCCTGTCTGCTATACGCAGACGATGCAGTATTAGTGGCTAACAGTGAAGCTGATCTGCAGTGCTTGGTATCCAGGATGTCCGATGTATGCATGCATAGTGAACTTTTGATGAATGTCAGCAAATCGAAAGTGATGGTATTCGAGAGAGACGAAAGAGTGACTAAGTGTGATGTAATTATAAACAACGAATGCTTAGAACAAGTGAACGAGTTTGTGTATTTGGGAAGTATGTTTAGTATAGACGGCAAGGCTGAGAATGATATCGAAAGGAGAGTAACCTGCGGGAAACAAAGTTAATGGTGCACTAAATGCAATTATGGCCAATAAGAATCTGTCAAACGAATCAAGACCTACGGTACATAATGGCGTTCTAAGTGCCAACCCTTATGTAAATGGAACGCGTGAGCCGGGAAGATTTGTGGCAAAAAAGAGAGAATGAAAGTAGACTGAATGCGGTGGAAATGCGGTCACTAAGACGCTTGTGTGGAAAATCTTTGGTCGATAGAGTGAGGAATGAACAAATTAGAAGTGAATGCAATGCTGGCTGTAGTGTGGTAGATAGAATAAAGAAAGGAGTGCTGAGATGGTTTGGTCATGTGGAACGTATGAACGAGGAAAGGATGGTTAAGAAAATATATGAGGCGAATGTTGAAGGCAACAGGAATAGAGGGCGTCCGCGAAAGACCTGGCACGATCAGGTACTACAAGTATTTGAGGATGGCCCTGTTAAAAGCCGCAACAATCGTAGAACGTGTATGAGAAGATGTATGAATGTGGCCGAAGCAAAAGTGGTGTGCCAGGATAGAAGAGTGTGGCGTTCAATCCTCTCTGCCTACCCCTGCAGGGAAACGGCGTGATGGTTAGTTAGTTAAAATAATATTTAATAAATAAATTTACCGGCGATTATTTACGATAATTTTTTTAAAATCAATCAACGTTGGCGCAAAATAAATTCGCCTAAACGAAACTGTTTTCATTTTGGTTGTATTTCTTCGAGGAAACAATCGGCAATATTAATTACGTAATATCACCTATTTTTTTCTAAGGCCGTCGTCACACTAGGTGTATCTTCCGACGCGTTTTTGACGCCGCTCGTTTCGGCGGGAATGCGCAGAAGATAAAATTTGGGTCTCATTGGTGGAATGGTATATGCGCAAACTTCCCCCACTACGCCGTAAAATTTCAAAATGTTTGCCGGCTACTGTACAAAGAATTTGATACGGAATCGGGATATAAAATATATACTAAATAAAAATACAAAAGGAAATATTAAAGAAAAGGATACAGAACAATGTTTAATCCATAGTAATTGCTCTTAAAATCTTTTAGAGATTCTGACCAAGTCCAATTCCGTGAGCGCCGCTACGTGTCGCAAAAGTTTTATCTCCCCACGATAGCACAAACCGGAGTTTTGGAATAAGTATTTAAATCTATCCCATTATTCACCTGACAGTTTTATTTTTTATAATGGCAGCATCGTACCAATCGTATAACGACTTCCATAGACAAAGACAGTTTGTATGTGAAATATTGTAGAACTGGAAATAATACCTCAACTTCAAAACACCTAACCTTCTATTGTAATTGTGTCTAATCGAAAAAATATTAAATTTTCGATAAACGCGCTAAAAATTACTGTTTTACTCATTGCTCAATTATGGTATAATTTGTATGGCCGTAGCGCCGCGACATCGTTTGTTTGTGCGAGTGGTCATTGCCGACTCTCTTATATTAATGTTTTGTTTCTGAAATTATAAAAATGGATGATCTGAGGGATGAAGGCTTATGTGATGATGATGTTTCGCAAGATGAACCTCAAATTACGTACCCCATAAGGTAAATTGAGTTATTATTTCCCCATAACCTAACTTTTCTAACCGCTTCAAAGTTACGTTATCTTTAATATCATATTTCAGTTGTTCAAATGTGCCCGATTCACTATTTGACGATGGTGGTGTAGCAGCGAGACAGCACTTCGGAAAGTTTGGTACCATTGCCAAAATTCTTCTCCGACCATTGAAGCAGTCTTGTATAGTAGAATATGAAAGGCGGGATAGTGCAGAGAGAGCAATACTCAATGGAGGAGCCTACGATGGATTCATGTTTGATGTTACATGGAGCAAAAATAGGTAAATAGATTTTATATTATATTAACATTTCAATAATTTTATGCTAGATGTCTTATTCTACTTTTCAATTTCATATTTCTATTTTTTATTGTGTTTGATCAAACATTATCATTTTTCTGAACTAAATCAATGTTAAGATTACAATTCATAAATTGTTTATGATTGGTTGTACAGAAAACGGCCAAAGGTGAACGATGATCCAGAATGGTTACCAGATCCTGATGTAGCTGCGGAGCTCGCTGCCATGTCCAATAATATCCCTATTATTCCAAGACTACACAGACAACAGAGTATGTTCTTAATCATTATTTTGATACTATTTTTTGTTCAATACCTCACATGAAACTGCATTTCAGTATTAGTTGAACACATGGATAACATGTATATATTGAACACATGGATACCATGGATATCTTCATGAAGTAAGTTTGTGAGGTGTTTATTGGGTTATTCAAAATAAATGTGTAAAAATTCAATAAATGTGTTTGGATTACATTTTTATTGGAGAATTTTTTATTATTTTCAATGTACAATAATTAATTACATACTAGGATTATTTAAATGCATGAACCATCATTATAATCTGGATCTAAATATATTCAATTTAAGTTTACAAGTATATATTATATGTGTAGAATCTATTTTTATATTGTTTGACAAATTTAAGACAATATGATGTTGCTTCTGGTGTTACAGAAATGGAAATAGAAAAGGTCTCTCCAATATTAACATCCAAAAGGCCACCTGTCAAAAAGATACCAATAAAGAAAAAAGTTAAACCAGTGGAAAAAGAAAAAAGGTAAATTTTTAAACTATCTAGGTAGATAATAGTGATGGTCAGAGTACTATTTTAATACATGGTAGCAATCATCAATATAATTAGATACAAATCTCAAATTAAGGTTAGTAAATCACGGGTTAACCTTTGGTGTGCCGAGGCGCGGCAGATGTTGTTTACGATGTGTGCTGCACTAAATAATACACGAAAGTGCTATTTTTACTTGATTGATTTTTATTAAAATTTGTAGTTAGACGCCACTTATTTATAAAAAAACAATTTTTTCTTAAAGATCCGTAACTAAGGTTTTTATAAGTACTTGTTTTATCACTCACCACTGTAAATTTTTATGCTATAATAATTTCTTTCGACTTGTCATACTAAGTATTGATTTACCCAAGGACAGTGATTATAATATAAAATACTGAACTTGCATTGGGGTTTTGTTTATTTTATTTCATATTTTGATAGATTTCACAGCCGAAATATCCGCCAATAGGATCCGGTTCGATGAGGCAAGGTGATTTGAACACAAATTTGGAGTGAACCAAGATTTAATGAAAAGAAAAATTCCAAAATCATAATCTACGAAACAAAGTCTTTCATACGATATATGATTCGCAATAAATGTGAAATAAAAAGATAAAGAAACTGAAAATGTCTCACGCGCTACCGACGGACACTGAGAACTTGTATGTGAATTTATTCAAAGTTTTACGTCATTTTTGAAAAAGTCTTTTTCAAACTATTGCAAAATAATAAAAATAAACAACAACGTAGACACCTTTATCAGCAATTACTTCAATAAACAATAAAAAACCGTCGCACACCTTTCGCACCGATCATAGAAAAAATGTGTTACTGTTAATTCATTCTAAGAATAAATTTTACCTTCTTTACACCGTTCTGATTGGTTGAGAACCTTTATTCGTTCAGTAAGTATACATGCTAAAGGATTGTGAACTTTATTCAGTAATATTATATTACGGAAAAAAGGTACAGAGGTAGCGCGGATTCTCACTCCGGCACACCAAAGTTTAAAATATCATCACTAGTAGGGAATATTTTTCTCAAGAATATTAAATTAAATGTTAAATATAATAAGTTATCTAATAAACTTTGTAAACAGCCCCCTTTTAAACTTTTACCCATTATAATTTTAAAATATACCTACGTAATTTGTAACCATGCTCCCCCCCCCTTATACTAGGTATAATTATTCTGTCTATACTCAAACATTAATTTTAATTCATTCATTGTCCTGAAGAGAGGAGCATCGCTCCCGAAACATTTGAAATTTTAAAACAAAATTTAAGCATGGTTAAAACAAGAAAATATTTTTTTCATTAATATGTTAATATGCTCAATAGCAATACATTTTTTTATGTAAGCCACCCTATGAGATAGTTGATATTTTATATAAACTATTCTAATTTCGAACATCCATTCGTAACATGTTGGAATTACAACTGACTAGCCGCTAATGAGACACGTCAATCAGCGAGGGGCTTGAGCACCTGCGAGGGTCACGCTGGCCAAAATACATGGTCTTGACATTTATATTAATTTAATAATTATGTCTTGTGATTTTTCACAGGTGTACGGATAGTAATATAATAAATGTTTTGTTCATAATATTCTATGAATGAAATATTTATTATTTTTTCAATTGGTTGAGCAACTTTGTAGATAGAAAATAATTAATTAATTTTGTTTTAATCTACTTATATATTTATTGATTACACCTACATGTTTCAAACAAAATATTATTAATAATCAATTAAATTTAACTACTAGTCCAATTCTAAAAAAAATTTCAATAATTTTGTGTAATCAAGAACTTTAGCAATAATATTTAAAAATTTTTTTTTTTATATTTTAGAAAACCAAAACAAACGACATCAATCATTTTGATATTTTGACATATATAAAACACCCTGACAATGGAAAAGTTTTTCCGAAACATACAGGTGTAATTAATAAATATATAAGTAGATTAAAACAAATAATATTTATTGATTAGCTATATGTTTTGCAGTCAAATTTCTAGTGCAATGCCGTTAGCATCGCATTCATCTGTTCGCGCTCTGGATAGAGAGGAACTAAGGCAATTGGTGGGACGAGCCTGGAGCACTACAGATGAAAAGCTGAAGGCCTTGGAGATCAGGGACCGTGTCATCAGAGCCAGTTTATCAGCCCGGCAAGGAGCCATTAAGGGGTGCTGTCCCGACATGTGTCCAGAGAGGGAGCGTTTAGTCAGAGAATTTCAAAGACAGGTATTGCCTTTTGTTATTTTAAATATTATATTATTGTCATAATGTAGAATACCAAACATCTTGATTGTTTCTTAAATCTTCTTGTTCATAAACCTTATTCATAGAATCTTATTTATATACCATGACTGATTGTATATTCTGTGTATACATACATATTCCATAACTAGCGTGGTTTTCAACACGTCGAAGAGAAGTTTTATGACTGCGGTCTTTAGTTACTGCTTACATTTTCTTAATGATTGTTGATATATACAGTAAGGTGGGCAAAGCCATCGCAGCCTACAAAGGCGCATATTCCCCCTTAGAAATATTTCACGTACGTCGCCCTTAGCCACGCCTGATCCCCACTACTGCGCGCAGCCTGAAATAGGCGATGCCCGCTATATAAGGGCCATGCCCGTAGTGACCGCGCCCCAAGTCAATCAATCGGCTGCTTTTTAAGCTGAGTCCCCTTCGGGGAACTCTTGAGGTTGGGCAGAGGGCCGATCCTGGAATGGCTTCCAGTTTATCCCCTCTAGGGTTAGATCCCCTCTACTAGTTGAGGCCACCTAGTGTAGTGATAGTTTTAGGATAGTGCAAAGACCTTTGTGCCTACTATCAAAGACTTTCTTTTTTGCTTTATGTACTGTTCACTGTTGATCTTTACTATTCATTTTTTGTTAATAAATTTGTTCCTCGACGAGCTGTCTTTCACCGAGTCCACTTGATACCCCCCTATCATTGATTACGTTCAGCTTAAAAGGTTCTGTCCGAGATATTGTCCTTAAAAAAAATTTTGTTTTAGCATGAGCTAAATGAATAGTCAAAACCCAAATTTTTGTAAAAATCAATGATGATGAAAAGATAAATATTTTTGTCTTAGCATAAGATAAACGAATAGTCAAAACCCAAATTTTTGTAAAAATCAATGATGATGAAAAGATAAATATTTTTGTCTTAGCATAAGATAAACGAATAGTCAAAACCCAAATTTTTGTAAAAATCAATGATGATGAAAAGATAAATTTTTTTGTCTTAGCATAAGATAAACGAATAGTCAAAACCCAAATTTTTGTAAAAATCGATGATGATGAAAAGATGAATTTGCGTTGAGTGTGTTGCCTTAAAATTATTGTTTTTTTTTTACTCCTTTTGTTGTAACAGTCACTTGTTATCTGAGCAACTTCCATTTAATTTCTAATAAATAATTTCTAGTAATTAATTTCTAATAATCTAATAATTTAATAACCCATAATTGTGTTGCTTTTAATTTTCATACTTATATTATTATTCACCTTTTTTCCGCTCAATTCCAGAGCAATCACATTTTTCCCGAATCCACTTTTAGTTAAAATTCAATATTTATTGTCATATTAGGAGTTTTACAATTTTATTAATATTAAAGATTGTTTGGGGTGTGCTTAGTGTGCGAACACCATTTTTGTGGTGTACTAGGTTCCATTTTAATGGTGTATTTTTGATTTCCCCAGTGACGGTTCATCGGTAGGTTTTTGACGCTGACGTTTACGTCTTGGTTCCAGCCCGTTGATTGAGAATGACAATCATCCGTATTCTGAAAATAACAATATCTTGATCTTTAAGATCTTTGTCCCAACACTTAGTAGACGATATTAAAAATGTCCAGAGCGGATTTTGTAATTCTACGGCTCAAATACACTGTATTAAAAGATGATATAAGAAAGATTGTTTCTTACAAACGTATTAATTTCTTCATCCACAGCATCCAGATGAAATATCATGGCTAAACTTGTCATGACCGCGTTACCGCGTATTTAAATCTTCCCATCTTGACATTTGACAGATAACAATTTACATCTTTCTCCCTCCCTCTATATCTATCTCATGTAGAAACTTACAGAAACAAACACCGACGTAAAGCTACATCTTGTTTATTTTTAATTTTTATTATCGTCTATTAAGTGTTGGGATAAAGATCTTAATGATCCAAACATATCTGTCAAATGTCAAGATGGGAAGATTTGAATACGCGGTAACGCCGAACGCGGTCATGACAAGTTTAGCCATGATATTTCATCTGGACGCTGTGGATGAAGAAATTAATACGTTTGTAAGAATCTTTCTTATATCATCTTTTAATACAGTATATTTGAGCCGTAGAATTACAAAATCCGCTCTGGACATTTTTAATTTTTATTATCATCTATTAAGTGTTGGGATAAAGATCTTAAACGTCCAGACATTGTTATTTTCAGAATCGGGCCGATTAGCAGTAATTATCCCTATCACCGTACTTTTGGCAATTCCTATGCGTTTGTGGCAATACATAGTAGGTAGAGAATTGGAATACTTGTAGTATTCTGGCTTCACACCATTAAAATGTGAGTGAATGTTGCTATGATTGAGTTAATTGATTGAATTTGACATTGAGCGGTGACCGATTAATGATCCACCAAAAGATATCGTGGAATTTTTCTAAATAGGTGTTACATATGAAATATTGACTAGATTAATTTGTGATGAGCGAGCCGTCGCGTCGGTCTTGCCAACCTCCGCACAGGCGCGGCGAGCTTAGGGTCTGTGCCGCTAGATGGATTTCAGGTCCTGTCCGCCACAGATGCATGCAATACATGTCATCCATAATTTTACCCTATTTATTTTTTAAACTAAGCTGGGTACTTATGCTATCAAAATATGTACCACTAACTTAATGGAAAGAGGATTATGATTCTAAAGTCTATAGAATTGGTTCAAGTGATATATGTATTGCAAATTCAAAATGTACGTAAACAGGTGGCACCGTACGAGATAGACCTATCGGATCAAAGTTCAGGCAGACTGGATCCTCTGAGGGCTGTGAAGCAGTATAGCAGAAGTTCTGCCGATCAGGAGGAACCCTTGGCGCATGAGCTCAGACCCGTTCCAGTTTTGCAAGATACACTGCTGTACTTGCTGCATCATATCATAGATCAGTGTGAAGACCCTCAGGTTAGTCTTTTTCTGTTTATAAATATTTGTATCAACGGTATATTTGTATATTTTTACTAGCATGAGATCTTACATTTTTTGGCTAGCCATTATTTAGATATGAGTAAAAAAAGTGAAAAAAAAGTGTTTTTGTTTAGTATAAAAAATATGTACATATGTATAAAAAATGAATATTTGCATTTTTTATTTTTTCATGAATTTCAAGACAAGATGATATTTACTTTATAGGAAGGACAAAAATGAACAATATGCTTGATACAAATACAATTAAATCATTAGTAAACAAATGTAAATGTATTGAGAAACTTTTCGGATTATCACTCTTAAGGGCCAGTTGTATCAATTTGGATTATAGTAATCTTTCATAGAAACCACAGATTTTTACGAAAACGGGTTGTGTGTTTGGTAGAAAGCGCAATAATTGATGGTTTAAATGAAAGATTACCATAAACCAAGATGATTGATACAAACGACCCTAAATCATGACATTAACTAATTGTAATAGCGAGAAATGCTTTAATGTCTTCTCGATTGATCTGAGTGTTTGTTACTGATTTCAATGCCCATTAAAAATTAGTTTTTAGAGTTCCTCAAAACATGTTAAAAATATGAAATATAAGATTTTAATTTATCAAACCTCTAAAATGTAAAAAAAAATTCAATGCTGTTTGAAATAATGTTTTTTATATTTTAGGAGAAACTGAATTTATGTTGTGACTAGCGAAGAGCTCAAATAGATGTGTGTATATGAAGTTTAATAATTTAATAATTACAATAGGGTTTACTATTCTTTATTAACTCTTTTCAGACATCCTTGGAAGATTGGTTCCACTTTTTGTGGGACCGACTCCGGTCCATCAGAAAAGACATTACCCAGCAAGCTCTCTGCTGTAAAGGTTTAATTCAAATTATTATTATTTTGTCAATAATTTAACTCAATTTATTTATTATTAATTTATCATTGGTTTAGGAAATTAAAATTGAATCATAAAAATAATAAGATTTTTATTACGACAATTAAGTATAGTATGACCACTGTAAGAATGCGGATGAGATTTCGACTATGCGCAGTTACCCCAAGACAATTTATCAAACTTCAGGTAAATGTCAAATTCTCCAAAAACGTTTCTGTGCTGATCATCGCGAACACATTCTTGCAGTGGTATTATACATGTATTTTTTTTGTTATCAGGGTTATTTATTTATTATTTTGAAACATGTTTATTAGAATATTCCGGTTACAGTTTTCTGGGCCGTTCTGCCTCTTTGGAGCCATTCAAGTATTATGTAAGCAGAATTTTAGTAATTTTTAACTCCCCCCTCCCCCTTGTCAGCAAAAGTGAGCAAATCTCTTACTCCACCCTCCTATGCTTACGTAGTCATTTGTATATATTTTTATTTGGTTTTTATATTTTGTATACAAGTAGGGTTGCCATATTATGTATTTAAATCATAAATTTTACAAAAAAAAAGATGAAAAATATGAATAGCATGCGCAGTAATTTACCTACTTCGGTTCTTTCTAACGTAACCATAAAACATCGCGTGAGAGCGAGTAAGCAATATCAATTATTTTGGGGAATCTGTGAATATGCTTTTCGCTTTTGAGTATAGACAAGTAGGGTTGCCATATTTGTTCAAATCAGAATCTACTAAATTTTGCTGAAAAATCAGAAAAAGTAAATAAATGTTGCTGACGTAATCATCATCCAGACCCCCCCAGTCCCCCATATCATCAAAAATAAGCAAAGCAAAGACTCCCCCACCCCCCATTTCTACTTACGTAATACTTGAATGACCCCTTTGGCTGATTTCTTGTCGCTGACTTGTTGAAGTCAAGTCATCAGCCCTCATGCTGGACCCTGCAATGAGATATGAGATCCAAAAAGTCGGCCATAGAGTTCAAAGTACGTAAAATGCAGACTAGCCCAGAAAAATGTGACCAGACGATTTTGAATGGCCATGAAATCCTGAGCATATTTTCATATTTGAATCTTATTCATTATTCTCTTGCCAGAGCAGGCATGGTTTCTGATAAGGATGACACTATGGTCAAAATATATCAGAATATTGATGTGTTTTAATTCCCAGGATCTGTTTCTCTGGTGGAGGCGTGTGCTAGATTCCACGCACACTGCGCCGCTCGCCTGGCCGAAGAGCCGCCGTCCACATTTGACCAGCGCCTTAACACGGAGAACCTTTCCAAGTGCCTGCAGAGTCTCAAGTACATGTATGGAGACCTCCGAGCTCGAGGTCAGGCGGACTGCTGCAAAAGGGAACCCGAGTTCAGGGCTTACGTGGTGCTGCTCAACATGCATGACTCCAACTTCATGTGGGAGGTTAGTTTATTTAGTATTTTATCAAGCTAGGAATAAAATGCATCAAATTATGTATATTAATGTACAATTTGCGACCTGAATGTCAAACAAAGCATCCTCTGACATTTTGGTCAAAATTTATTTTATCGTACTAAAATTTTCTCGTTAAAACTGTGATATCTTGTCAAAATTCCGAGTATGTAGTTTAGGAGTTAACAAAGTTATATTTTAGTAGCTCTTTATATCATTATATTTATTTGAATTCAGTAAAAATGTGTAATGAATTTTGTATTTAATTATCATAAATTTATAAAGATACCTTTTGTTCCAAGGGTATTCATTTGTCAATTAGGTAAAGTATTCAGCCTTCAAAATGTTATTGTACACATCATTCTCTATAGCTCTGTTCACTCTTCAGGGTAATTGTGCCTTTGTGGGAATTGTGAATTCACGGTCAACACAATTAATTTTTTAATGAGAAGTTAAGGAGCCAGATATATTAATTCTTAAATACATTCATAAACTTAAAAATATGTTAGAGCATTAATTATCTGTAGTGATTGGGGATACAATTGAAACGCGTGTCATAGGTTCGCCACCATCGTGTTAGGCCTTCATTACAACTGCAAACTTCTTCTTCATCCTCATCATCATATTCTTGAGGAATACAAGCCGCAATTTCCATTAATTCATTGTCTGCAATTTATTTATATCTGAGTTAGTTTTGGTCTATATTTTACCATTCATTTCAATATTTCAAGCATTAGTCAATTGGTATATTTTATAACATTT
This sequence comes from Agrypnia vestita, assembly GCA_016648135.1. NCBI lineage: Eukaryota > Metazoa > Arthropoda > Insecta > Trichoptera > Phryganeidae > Agrypnia > Agrypnia vestita. Next base: position 24,758 of record JADDOH010005482.1, read on the forward strand.
TAGGTCCTTGCTTTTTAATTTTCAAAATGTGGAGTTTAGTTTTTTTTTTGGAAATATAAAAATTATGTTTAAATATTTCAGAGAATCTGTTACTCCAGTTCGCAAATAATTGGTGTTTTACTGTATGGATAAATTCACTTGTCACTAAAATTTACAATCCTCTTCATATTTTTATCCTATCATCCTACCGTAATAGAAAAATAAGCAAACTTTATTTTCTTACAGGTACAGCATCTTGATCAAGAAGTGCAATCATCTCCTGAGATCCGCTTTGCAATCAAAGTCTTCACTGCCCTGGATAACAATAATTATGTCAAGTTCTTTAAATTAGTTAGAGAGACCAGTTACCTGAATGCTTGCATTTTGCTCCGTTACTTCAACGATGTTCGCGCCTGTGCCTTAACAAGAATGATCAAATCTTATTCACCCCGTGGTGTATCGCAATTTCCGGCCAATGAACTAATGGAAATGTTAGCCTTCGAAACCTTGGACAGCATGGAACTTTTCCTCGAGCACTATGGTCTTCAAATGATTACCGATCAGGATTACACATATGTTGTTTTAGACAAAAATGCCTTCCATGATAATAACACTCCTTATTCCCAAGAGAGGGCAGTCAACCTCGTAGAATCTAAACTCAACACTTCTCTCGGTGAAGTTGTTTACGGAGATGTTCTCCCTGCGAGTCGTTTTGCAAACTACAAACCCCATTCTAGTTTTGAACCTTCCGGTTATATTAAGAAGGCTGCTATTTTAGCCGAAGATCAAGGATATCAACCGCCTAAAGAAAGAGTGCAAGAAATCGCAAACATATTGAAGAATCCGACATTGCCTTCTGGTAAAATTTCTTCAGAGCCCAGACAGCCAGAGACAAATAAAAATAACCAAATTTCAAAAATTCCCAGCTTGATTCCAAACCGTGTCAAAAATACAGATTTTACATTTGCCAAGCCTGAAATACCTAAAGGTGTTTTCTCTCACAATGTTTTCAATACAAACACAACAGATCAAGTGAAGAAGTTTGAAGGTGGGGATGCTAATATATTCAAGAAGGTGGGTGTAGAAAATAATAATTTGTTTCAAAAACAACCCAGTTCCAATATATTTAATACAGAAAATAAATTTATATTCTCAAAGCCGGCTGATGCGGAACCACCCAAATCTCTATGGCAAAATCAAACAGGAGGTAATTTATTCAGCAAAGAAATTACTGAAGTAGATTCAAAGTCACACAACATATTCGGCATTCAAACAGAAAAACCTTCAAATCCACTAGTGTTTTCTAATTCTGTAATTTTTCCGCCGGCTCCATCTGGCTCGGCCATTTTTGGAAACAAACCGGTTCCCAGTGAAGTGAATAGTGCCAGTATATTTAAATTGCCTAGCAATGCCTCTGCTGCACCTTTGCCGACCAATATTTTTAACACAGCAGCATCTTCTTTATTTGGCAATGCAGTTGCTAACATTAGCCAAGTTGATAATAGCAAGGCTATTAAGGAAGAAGAGCAGCGTAAATTTATAGAATTAGCGAGAAAGAAAAAAGAAGAAGAGGAGAGGAGAATGCAAGAGAAGATCAGGGAAGAAATTCGTAAACAGGAGGAATTGAAACGAAAAATAGAGGAAGAAAGAAAAGCTTCGGAGTTAGCAAAACAAAGAGCGGAATTAGCAAAGCAAAAAGCGGAATACGAAAGGTTGGAAAAGGAAAGAAAGCAAAAAGAATTTGAAATACGTATCGAGAAACAGTTGCAAGAAATAATACCAGATGTTACTAATGAAGTGGTTAACGAGCTCTGCGAATTGATCATGCAAGAAGAATTAGACAGACTACAACAGTTGATTAAATTTGCGGACAAAGTGTCGGAAGATATCATAATGGACTTGTGTGAGAAAGAATGCAACTTTGGAATACAAGCAGCCGTTAGATTAAATGAAATCCGCGTCAGAATGATTTGCAGATCTGTGGCGCGACTGTGGAGATCACAAGTTGTGAGATCACGCAGGCAGCGTTCCCTTCTTCACATGACCCCCGCTTGGCTCCCCGGCCGGCCCCCACCATCACCCCTGCCGTCGCAACCGCAGGCCATTCAACGCATGAAAGACTTCCATCGAGGTAAGCTGCCAATCTTCAGGATGCCGGGAGTTTCCAGAAATTTAACTCTCAATCTCTTTGAAACAGTAAAAAAGTCTCTGTTCAAAAGGTCTCAAGAATTAAAAAAAAAATCTGTATCTCTCAATGTATACTGGAAGGTTGTCACATCAGTGCCTGACGAAAATGAATCACAAAGATGTTCAAATTTCTTCATTAATTGGTTTAAGGAGCTTTTTACAGACAACCAAATAGAACCACATAATCACCAAATCTACTTAAGTGAAAACTATTGGTATAAAAAGTTTGCGATTTCGGTTTGTAATATTCGCGGTGGTTCGACTCCAACCAAGTCTGGTTCAAAAGCTTCAAAAGCGATAAACGGGTTGAATGGACTTATATTTTATGGTAATACAAATATTGAAACTTTACCGTGCCTAATAAAGAGAATCAATAATACTCTGCTGTCAAAATGTGATTTTGAATGTATACCTGTGGCTTTAGTATTAGTAACTCCTGATAGTGGAGTTGTAACTGCCTTAGAAGCACACTTAAGCGAGTACAAATCCCATAAATTTATATCTGAATTTAAAATAATTAAATCCACTAAATTTGACGAAGATAACCTCGCCATGTCGACCAAAGAAGCATTTAAATGGTTGGCAAAGGGTATCTCGAGAATTCCAGCTATTGAATCTGAACTTCTAACTACATTCTTGGATCACTGTATCGGCGGTGAATTATGGTACAGATTTAAATTATCTCTGCACTCTTCCTTACGAAAAGCCTTTCATGATGTCAAGACTATAATCGATCTTTATAATGAAGCTGTTTGCAAAGCTATTGAACTAGTTTGCGATCCCGAGTTACATAAATACCCGGTATCTCCAGACGAATTCCAAGAATTCCTAAGTTTCACCCATGTTTACCCTAAAGAGTATGAACACATTTCAAGTAATTGGAAATCTAATATAACCCCGTTAAAAAATATCATCAGCTCATTTAAAATGCCTCAATATAGGGAAGAATGGCCACCCTTAAGTTTTGCCGACTTCCAAGAATCCCTGAGAAGATTTGTTTTTAAATTGAATTGGTTTTCTAATACAGAAAAAGTAGTTTTAAGGATACTTAGTATTATGAAAGACGACGCTTCCGATGAAGAATTAAGCTTTGATAGCCAAAACGAAGATAAGTTTTCTTGGATAGATATTATGAATATTCTTGTATCAGAAAAGGTTTCTGAAACTATGAAAAGTTTGAGAGAGAATTTGCCAAATTGTGCGTATTTACCAGATCCACATTCACAAGACTTTACTGTTGTCTATAGGCCGAAAGACATGAATCATTATCGTACAACTCCGTGGTGGTATAAATCGGAGTATACACAGGATGTCTGCCTTTTGGTCGAAGATTATCCGGACGACATGAGCGATTTAGATGTCAGCAATCCTAAAAAGAGGAAACTTGACTTATCTGATGACAGTGAGGTTATGGACGATGCGTGGGTCAGTACAGTATTGACTGACATGGAAGAAACTATAAAACAGACCACCCAGTGCCACAAAATATTTACGGATTTAGAAAAGACTATTGAAGTGGAAAAACAAAAACAAGCTGAATTAGAAAAATTATTACGATCTGCTCTAGGCGATGACTGGGATCCTGATATATAGCTGTGTAGGTTTTTTAATATGGTATAAAACTCAAAAACTAACTCATACAAATATTATTGCATTGTTAAAACAATTATGTTAATACTGCTAAGCGTGTATGGAATTATTTTTTGAGCATTTTTACAAATTCTAAGAATTTATTATTTTATTTATTGAATACATACTGTATAATATTTTTAATAAAAAAGAATTGATACATTATTTTCATCTCAGCGCAGGGAATATTGTGTCGTATTTTTTTATAACATACTATTAAAATTGTTATTTAATTCTTCCATATTACTATTGTTTTCAGACTGGAAAATATAAGAGTAAACTGTTTTTCAAATTAATTTAGGGAATGTTTACATAGTAGTTTTATCACTTAATTTTTTATCTTATTTATTCACAGCCAGATGTCTAAACTAATTATACTTCAGTCATACCTTGCACTGTTTTTTTAATTGTTATTATTAAGATTTAAAATAGTGTATTTTGTACGTATTTTTAAATTTGCACAATCAGACAGTTGGAAATAAATTGTCTCAATTGCTTATACATACATAACAATATCTAGGAGAAACTAAATTAATCAAAAATGTGAAACTATACATGAGGGTTTTAAAAACAAATTGTCCACTACCCAATTGACTGAACGGTTTATCAATGGTAAAACTGCCATCATTGCCAGATAATTTTCAAATGTCAACCTCTATTTTTGTTAATTGGATAGTTGCAGTTTTTCTTTTCGACCCCTCACATGTCATGCATTGTTTCTTAAAAATATTTATAGAAAACAGCACATTAGCAGATTTGCTTATAAGAATTGGAAGAACTTACTAGAAGAATATCTCTTGTATCCTAAAAACATTTATGTTAATAAAGTTTTATGCAAAAGTACTGTATCTCAGTTGAAGTCGATGAAGAACTCACTTTGACGATATGGCTGCAGTGTTAATATCATTGGGAGGGTATGTTACTTGCATTTGTACTTATGATGCAGTGTGTTTTCTGTACATATAATGAATGAGGTGTTAACGTAAGAGCGTACTATGTATTTATAATTATAACCTTAATTTTGTTTAGGTGCGATGTAACTTTTATGTCGCCTATTTGAGTACAATATGATCAATCAATCATTATACATATATGCTGTTCACTAAAATGAAAAAACTATTGTCATATTATAACAATATTGCTGTTGCAAAACAAAATTGATGTAATTTTGGGCAAGTTGTATAGAGCCAGTTTTGTTTCTATACCTCTCGTGTAATCCTTAGATGACTCAGGACTGCCAATCATATATGCTGCATTTTTTTATTCTAAAGCAGTAATTAAAAAGTTGATTCATATCTAAAATTCAGTTTGAAATGCATAATTTTTCAGTATTTATGTTCCTATATTTGCATGGTGTGAGGTGTGACTGTAATGTAACGTCAGCCTGGTACTTGATAAATAATTTTGGTCTATCTACCATTTTAAATAAATACCTTTTTTTACCCATATGTGTAAGGACTGTGATTTTTAAACCATACTTTCATTAAAATAAATATTTTTTACAATGAAACTGTTTATCAATGAGTATTTAGTATAGGAATAGTTAAAGCTCGATTCACATCAACAGTGAACAAGTTATTAATAGAAGTACAAGTACAAAGAAGCAGGTTTCAGGACATCTGTAGGTGTGGATACCAGCAGCGGTTTGTCTATGAAAGCTGACTGCATATCTTCACAAAATTCTTGCTACTGCCCATAGATAAAAATACATGTATTGCTGGGTTTATGATGCATGACTTTTTATAGTTGTCGATTAGAACTCCATTATTATGAAAATAATGGAAACATGTTTTCATTTATATTATTATTTGATTCATACTATCTTTATGAACAAGTCCTTCACAAGATTTCTATAAAACCTTATAGTCGATTTTGTATACTTATCAAAATCAAAAGATTATGCTTTCATTACAATTTTTTTCGTAATATAAGTGAATGCTTTTTTGGAATCAATTTTCAAGGACATAGCTAACTAACTAACTGACTAACCATCACGCCGTTTCTCCGCAGGGGTAGGCAGAGAGGATTGAACACCACACTCTTCTATCCTGGCACACCACTTTTGCTTTGCAGGTCGTAGCCAGCGTAGATATGTCGTAGCACGTATTCGTATAAAATTGAAAATATCTAAATTTAATAATTTTATTGTTTTGTCTGTCTGTAACTTGCTGGAATTAAAATTTTATATATTTAGAGTGTGACATGCAATCAGCGCTCAACACTCGCCCACCTAACTACTATAATTTTTCACAGGCGCAAGGCTAATGGATAATATATAAATATCTACCCTAAAAGTCACGCTCATACACGTTTTGATACATTTCTACAGAATAAATAACTATCGAAGTGAGACCTCGGATGTGAAAATTATTATTACTTCAATAAAGCATTATTTAAGCACATACATGATTGCTTAAACATTTTCGACTCATAATTAAAGCAGGAATACAGTCCTGCGAGGTTATTAATGTTTTCCAAATAACCCTTTATACAACTTTTTGATAGATGTGGTACTCTATCATGGGTGGAAATGGTAACGTTGCAAGTGATCACTCAAGCCAGCCCTTATGATAGGTTGTAAGCCCTATGAACACCCAAAAACATACCACTTTCCCATATAAAAAATTGATTCGTCTACGACATCTATAACATATCTTGTAAAATAACATCTATAACATATCTTGTAAAATGAGTCCACGTAATATACGTAAGTTCAATGTAGTAATACGTACGTAGAAAATATGCACCTCATTTATTTGTGCAGAACCAAAGAAAAAAACCCATATTTATTTTCTCCACTTGAATACCAATATAACTGATCTAGAAGAAAATATACCTCGCTTCACATTGGATCCAAGGTTTTAAAGCAAAAGAAGGTAAAAAATAAAAACAATAAAAAAACATTTTAAAACATTTTTATTGCACCCAAAACAATCTACAAATCGCACTAAAATGATTTAAATATCGTCAAGTAAAATATATGGCCAATTTTTAAATGAAAATATTCCTCCTTGTACATTTTTTTGTTTGAATTGTGTACATTTCAGTTCTATGCGAGTCTTCTATGATTACTTATTCCCTAAGTTATTCTAATAACAGCGCAAAATGTGTATTCAAAAATAAATTTATATAAATAAGAATAGATTCTGGTTAAATATCTGAAACAAAAAGAAAATAATATGTACAAACCAAAAAGTAACACAAAACGTACGGCTAATAAACAATTTGGCGCAAGTACAGATAATATATTTTAAAATATAATTAAAACTGTATTCCCGAAAAAAATAATTTTATAAAAAAATTTAACAAAGTATAAAAACATCGGAACGTTAAAAAATATTTGTTTGTCAATAAATAATATAAGCATGCGGGTTTAATAAATTGAAATAAGATATTTGTAATTAAACCTTCACAATACCTATTAATCTTGTAAAAAAATTAATTAAAAACAATATAATAGACTCAGACAGAATATGCTTTTACGGACCGCCCAGTCCAGAATATGCTTTTACGGACCGCCCAGTCCCTCCTCCTTAAATACATATCATTGAATTTTGTTTTGATCTTTGTGAACATAGTAGTCATGCGGAGACACACTAGCATCGATGATTGGCATTGAATTTTTCGCAATTCGACAGGCAACAATCGGCACTAGACAACAGTTTGGCTTAGTTACTCATCAAATACAAATCACTAAAACATGAAAGGCTGAATTTTAAATTCAGATGGCAATATTTTATTTTGTTTTCTACAAAATAAAACATATATACCTATATTAATTTTATTCTATAAAATATAATGCATGCTTTTTTAGCATTTATTTTTGTTTTGCAATGCATTTTAATCAAGAGGCCTCCGAAAAACATATTCTATGTGAAAACAATCAAGATATGCTTCCAGGCAGGCAGTAGATAAGACCAGGGCATATATTGAAATTAATGATATTAGTATTGAAGTTGAAAAACATATTTTTCAACTTCAATACTCGTAAATGGGAAAACCTATTACATATTAAAATTAAATAAGTAAATAATACTAGAATTTTTCAAAAGACACAATCCTATTTTCTATGTATGTATGTAATTTTTCCATCATGTTTTTTTGGTGAAAAGTAACTGGTTATGTTCTACACTTATTCTGATTTAGGGTGTTAGATGTTCTGAATGCAGAAGCAGTGCCAGGGAACCTATTACATATTAAAATTAAATAAGTAAATAATACTGGAATTTTTCAAAAGACACAATCCTATTTTCTATGTATGTATGTAATTTTTCCATCATGTTTTTTTGGTGAAATGCAACTGGTTATGTTCTACACTTATTCTGATTTAGGGTGTTAGATGTTCTGAATGCAGAAGCAGTGCCAGGGAACCTATTACATATTAAAATTAAATAAGTAAATAATACTGGAATTTTTCAAAAGACACAATCCTATTTTCTATGTATGTATGTAATTTTTCCATCATGTTTTTTTGGTGAAATGCAACTGGTTATGTTCTACACTTATTCTGATTTAGGGTGTTAGATGTTCTGAATGCAGAAGCAGTGCCAGGGAACTTATTCCTGGTACAGATTTAGCAAGGCAGACCATTATCGTAAGCGAACAAACATTGCATATTGGACAGTACACTCATGGCTGTATTCACAATGCTCTGCCTTGCTAAAGCTGTATAAATAATATATGATATTAATACTGATGGTACAATAGCACAACACACGGCAATATTTCAGGCATGTGACCGAACTTTGGAATATCTAATTTATTTAATTAACTCCTGCAGTTCTCTTCCCAGACATATATCCACTCTTGAATTATTGGGCGAGCACGAGCCTGACAAATAAGTCAGGTCAAAGCTGCAGTTACAAATTGAATCATAAAAAAATATGCAGTTAAAACCATGTGTAAGCACGCCATGAAACTCAAAAGGTAAATATGAGGACTGAATGAATAATGTGGGAACAATGGCGTAGCTAAAACTAAAATGTATTAACACGAATTATTCATTCAGAACATACGGTTGCTCTGCTTGCACTGGCGTAGTGCCTCGTTGAAGCCCTCGCACAGTGAAAGGTCCGATTGACCCTGTGCGCAGGATAGGAACTGCTTAATCTCCCAAGCGCAAGGCCCAGTGGGTTCAGATGCGCCTGCGGGTGCTTGGTAATTCTGCTGGGGAGAGTCTGCTCCCTGGTGGTGCTGGGCTTCGGATGAGCCGCCCCCGCTGAACATTCCAGTCAGTGCCTGACCAGCAACGTGACCCTTAAATAGAAATGAAAAATGTGATAACGAATATTGTTTATATAAAAACAATACAAAAGTAAATTGACAATTGAAGGGTTCTGTGTTCCGTTTTGTTTTACGAAACGGTTCTCTGCGTGACTTTTGACAGAGCAAAGTGCAGAAAAGTATTTAGCAACCTTGCAACATCTTGGCAGTGATATTTTAATTGTGCGTAAATGTCAAAATTCCCCCAAATTAAAAATTTCTTGAAACACTTTTTCTTAATTTTATTACTCTAATTCCATTGTACTACGATAGCCAAAAGTTATAAAAGGGGCAAGACTGCGATTCTTTTGTCCCATGTGCCATTGTGAATGTCAAAAACTAAGATTCGAAAAGTTTACAAGAGCCCTGATTAGATATCGGGATGTTGTATTACACCAAAACTGTTTGTTTTAATGACTTTAAAATAAATATATCTAATATTAAATTACAAAAACTGACATTAGAAAATTAATTCAAATGACTCCCCATCTTTACATCATTATCAATATAGTAACGAAACTATTATCAAAGGCTTTTTTTTTGATGATCTGAACTTTGAACTCTTCACCAAATTTCGGAGAAATCAATTATTGAAAATAATACATAAAGGAAAAGGACACGCTATTTTACTACGGAGAGGTCTAGTTAATACGTAAAAACTACACTGTTGATCGTCGAAATATTACTTTTAATTAAAACTGACATTATGTACATACATAACCTCAAAATTTTACAAATACGACGATTCTAATTGGAAGATCGCGGGTCGAAAGCGAAAATACGGAATGTAAATGTCGCGAATATGTTCGTCATCGAAATTGCACAACAGGAAGAGAATTGCATCAGAAATGAAGGGCACGATCTTGAAAATTTATATCACTTACGACTGCTGATCCTACAGCGACACCTCCAGCTGTCGCTGCCATCTGCTTGAACATACTAGGCTGCTGAGGCTGGACGGGCTGAGCCATCATTGGTGTGCTTGCTGGAACTGGAGCCGGAACAGAAGGACGAGGAGAACTCCTGAAAAGTCAGGACCACGTTTACAAGGAAATTCATACCACGGATAAATAATTATTACTTAGAACACCGATTCTAATAGTTACCTCCTGCCCATAGAGCTTGGTGGACTTGCCGACCTTCCACGACGAGGCATTTTGAATTATATGGAGACTGCGAGACAAATTCGACTTAAACCGATCAACAGAATCCTCTGCAAATCACTGAAATTTGTTATCTAACGAGCTGAGAGAAACACAGTGCGCAATATAACTGACTTCGCGTGGTATATTCTAGAAATGCTGTACAGAAAGAACATATTTTTCTTCTTTTTCTCTTTTTATCTCACGTTCTAAAAGGATTTCGCTCTCAAACGTACGTCGAATACGTATTAAAAAGTTTAAATGACGTGAACACCACCCGATCAAATTTTGACAAGATGCCAACATGACAAGTTCTGAGAAAATTTGCTCGATCACGCAATTTGTAGTTAGTAATTCTTCTAGTAAACAATAATAACATTTCGCTCGTTCGTCATCAGAGGGCAGTAATTAAAAACTATTTTATAAATAGATTATTATTTCAAAATATTTCTAGTATCTTCGTATCTACTATAAATAATATGTTTGTAAGATGTTGGATCTATAATACGCTAGATCGGCTAGATCGCTAGATGATCGTGGAGATCTACTCGCTCTGGATTTGACAACGTTCCTTTAGGTCAACTTGTAGATATTGGGTCAAGTAGAAAGATCAGGACAAATGCATTTATGTTTGTACCTAAGTATATAAATTAACTTTTGTATCATTTAAATTTAATTCAATATTATTTTGTAATAACGAGAAGACACTTTCTCATTCATTTATGTTACGGAGGTAGGTATATCTTGTAATAAATACAACTTAAAGTATAGGGCAAGAAAATTTTATCGGATCATCTCCGGATTGAAAACTTGCGATATACCTACCTACATATTTCTATTTTATAAACTTGCGCGACTTGTTTCATGATTCTATTGCAGTTCATAGGGAAATTATGAGGTTTCAACCTCAGTGGTCCATTGGAACCTCGAAGAAGAAGATGAAGATATCATTTGAAATATTTGATAATTGAAGAAAAATAATATTTACCGGACTTTTCTATTAATCTGTCAATTTTATGAAATGCATGTAAATAATTTTGACACACGGGACAGGGGAAACTGAAAAGTTTTTAGATTTTCTTTGCCGTGAAAATATTATGTTACGCAGATATTGAGTCCTCCAAGTAGAGAAAAGCAATTGTATACTTACAATATGACTGACATTTTAGGATAATAAATACTCTCGCTTTCATGACTGGTTCTTGATAATATTTTACAAAAGAGATTCAAAGATATAGGTACCTACCGGCGCGGATATATTTCAATCCGCATAATCACGCAGGTAGGCACTTCTATTTGCGTCGGAGGGCACTTTTCACTGTGATCTGGTTGCAACCAGTTTGCACCTTGCGAGAGTGAATTTACTCAGTGACACCAAAGGTAGGTGGGTATATATTTTCCTCTAGGTCATTTTCAGCTGACGCCACGCTTGAACTACTTTCTCCTCAGTTGTCGTCCCAATGCAGCCATTTTCTATGAAAGCGATTCGCGTGACAACTTGCCCCGTTTGAAAAAACTTTGCCGCACTCGAACAAAACTGAATTACGGTGAATAAAGATGCAGGTTACTCTCACTTTTATGGTAGACTAGCTATTCGTACCCGGCATTGCACGGGTCAAGGGTTAAGTTGAAAATAAGTTTGTGGTGGGAAACAAAGGTTCGATTGTATGGCAAAGCCTCGAATTAAAACGATGTTTCCATTTAATAGAGGCTGGAATGGCCTATTTTTCCGTCGGAAATATGTATGCAAAATTTGGGACCAATCGGTGAAGCGGTGTAGATTTGTACCGGAAATATATCTGGGGGAGGGGATGGGTTAGAGGGGGAAAAAGAAATGTCACCTATATTACCCGATTGGTCCTAAAGAATAAGTTGCAAATTTTAAGTCCGATCGGTCGAACGGTACCGATTTGCATTGAAAATATATCACGGGAGGGGAAGGGGTAAGAGGGAGGTAGGGGAATGTTGTTGAGTACGAGGGCCATTTCCCTTGCTTTCACCTTTTCCTTTTCTCATAGGTACTTGGGGTTGGCTCTTTTTGTACGTAAGCCCCAGGGCACTGTATTCTACGATTTATGCGTTTTTATTTTATTTTATTTATTTATTCCTTCTCGATGTTGGACCATCACGATTTTATTCTGCGAAAGCGTCTACCGGATCAGACCCTAGATAACACAACTTTCGAATGTTGATAACCCACTTCTGTATTTTCACGTTCCAAGATGCCTACAGTCTACATTGAAAAAAATATTTGCGTCGTAATTAATCGCCTGTTGATAAGTCATGCAAAGCTTATCTCTCCTATGCTATTACATCATCCACCAGTGTACCAGGTGACTTACTCGTGGAGAGTATTTATAATATTGTTATCATAGTTCCTTTGTAAACAAACCTGAGAACTGAGAACCCGTATGGCACGCTGCGCACAGTGACGTCCCTAAACAAAGTGCCGACTAATTTTCGAATTCTTTTCACAATACGGCGGAGCCTGACCGCTAAGAAATGAGTCCCCGGGTGGCGGATAGGGGAACTGTCGATATACAGGGTAGGAGGGAAAAAATACCTCTCGCAGACAAACAGGTATGTAGCCTCTGATCCAGAGTGGACGGCTACAAACAGCGTCTGTTCTCCATGTTAGGGGTGGCTGAAATAAAAGACACCAACCCTGTCTGGCACGCGCGGTATCTAATACGCCAAAAACCTTCCAAAAAGTTGGAAGAGGCTTATATCCAGCAGTGGAGAAAAGAATACTGACGAAGAAGAATAGTAAGAAGAAGATTCACATTACTTATAAGCTCCCGATGTTTTGAGTAAATAATATTACTCATTCTCAAGAGCCTTTTATCCTGAATTCAGTTCCAAAGTCAGCGAAGTAAGAGCGTTCAAATGATCGAGTTTACATATAATACAATATTTATACCAAATTGACAGAAGACTTACTTAGAATAACATATTATGCCTTGTACAATCCATATTGCAATATGGAATCATAGGCTGGCGTAGAAATGCAAAATTAATCTCCAGGGTCTTAAAATAACAAAAATTGATTTTATAAATAATTTTTAAAATATCTAGAATCTATTTCATAGATTTACTATTTGAAAAATTCAATATTTATAATTTAGACAAACTATATAAAAATAATCCATTACTACAAACACATAAAGAAAATTTTAATAATCAAAACACAAATACACTTCACAGTTAAAGTAATCATAGTCAGTGTAAATTCAATAAAAAATGCAACACCACCACACATAGGTACATAGGAATTAAGTGCTTCAATAATTTAACAAATAATAATATACAAAAAACACAATACATAATATCTATGTGCAATTAAAACAATAATAATTATCATTTGTATTATATATCATACAAATAACATTTTATATTGAATATTATTATTTTATTACATTTCTTACATGTTACTAGAAATGAAATAATGGTTGCTTGTGATTGTTCTCCTATTTCCAAACACAAATTTTAAAAATGATTTGATAGAAACAATTAAAAATATGTAACTTAATAATGCGTAATATACAGAAAGTCTCGTACCTATCTAGTATATAGCAAAAACATCGGGGGAGTCTTTTTATTCAACTTTGAATAGAAAATATTCTTTACACTTTGGGTGAAATGTCCACAGTTACAGAGATAATTGACATCAGAGTTTGGATTTTTTTTTCAATATTTTAAAAACCAAGAATATGTTCTTCCACATCTGGTGGAAGAGGATGTTCGTAACTTTATTCTTCGCTTCTGGTCCCAGCTACGCTCTACTCGCATCAGCTCCTGCCGGATAATTTTCGTGTTTTGGCTGTTCATTTATAGAACAACAATGATACAGTGTTGCCATTATTGTTTTTTTCATATTCGGAATCAAAATTTCGTCTTATCGCTAAACCATAAATTCTTAAGTTTTTAATAATGACGTCTGTCAATCTGCCTTTACCGTTGAAGTCGGTTCTTTTAAAATCCCTTAGTAGCTATCTAAAATTCGGTCAAACAAATAACAAGTACACATATAAACACGTCAAGAGACTATTTGCTCATAGACACTGACATTTCTCTAACAAAATAATATCGTTAGAGAACGGGAGACTAAGGAGAGAATATTCACATTCCAAGCTATAACCAGAGAAACATTTCGAATTTCGCTGTGTAACTTTACAAGTATACTTTCTGAGAGTAGTACTACCGATTAAAGCAAAGCAAAAAACGAAATTTTTCAACGTATAAAGCAGATTCCCGTCTTAAGGCTGTGAGAACAGAGCCATCTAGAGTCTTGCTAGCGTTAGTGTTAGACATTGTTTCGTATATAATTATGTCTTCTGATATTGGTTCTATTTTTTTATTCCGCTCCTAATTTGCTGTCCCCATCGCCTACTTGCCTATGGCCACGCGACGTCCCTGGCCACAGACATGAATACGGAGTATCTGTGCCCGCGCGTGTTCTTCAGATAGGGGGTCCGGTGCCTTCCACGTTCCACGTGTCGCCGCATTTCCGCGCGTCCGTCGCAGTTTGTATGATAAACAAGACGCAATAAAACTGGGAAGTACCTACTTGAATTCACGATTGGAAAAATATTATTTATTTATGTAATCATGGTGTCATGAGAATATGTTATTTCAACTGTAAAAAATATTAGACGCATTATAAGTCACTGGCATGTGTACAATACGAGAGTTAGATTTCTTGCTGCTAGGCGCCGGCGCCGGTGTGCTATACTCTCCGCTGCGCGGCAGTTAGTAACCGCTACGCGGCCATTGGTCTCTGCAATTGACTATCGGCTATACTGGCCGCTGTGCGGCTGTTAGTGTCTGTGATCAGCTATCGCCCATTGCCTGTTGATTTTCATATGTTTTGGTTATTTTTTAAAACTAGTAATGGCAAAACCGAGCACTGCCTACTGCGTTTTTAAAGCAATTATAATATAGATGATACTTCGCCGTATATGCGTTCGAGTTTGACACATTTCCCACCATAGGTATGTTGTTACTTAAAAATTTAATGTAAAAAATATAGTTACCTCTAGAAAAAATAAAATTGACGTAAGAAAATATAAATATCTACGTATTTCGCCTTATAGTGACTCAGATGTTAAATAATGTACCTACATATATAATATTTCTACACATTAAATAATAGCTCAATGTATTTTAAAATAATCTGTAGGTGCACATCGTTTCTTAAATAAAACATATGATTAGAATAATTTTTGAAACTGGATACGGAAAAACAACGCATCACTCGATGCGTATTTAGCGCAATCATAATATAGGTAGATACTTTCTGAATTTTTAAAGACGTACACTTCTGAAGGTTTTGTCTTAAAGATAAGACGATAGATAATTATAAGCATATTAATTACTATTACCCCTCTTTTGTTAGAAGTTACGTGAGTAGATGCATGATGTAGTTTGATAAGAAATTGCAGCATTATATTATGCACCTGCACTAACCTAGTAGTTATGTAGCTATAGTTACTTGCGCAACTGGTACAGAGATGATAATAATTATTATTACAAATATTTATTTTAGAATTTTACGCAAAAAGGTATCATTTAGGCTAGATTCAAAAATATTCTTACTAAATGCATCGTTATGCAGACAACATAAGTTTGACTAAGAAACAAACAAAAACAAAATTTATTGTCTAAGGAGTGAAAAATCAATATTATTAAGTTATTGATTTTTATTGGAGTATTGTCGTCTTCCTCGTCGATCCCTCGTGCCCGAGCACCGCGGTGTCCATGATATTCCTTAGACCTTTAAGACCTAAAACGCCGTGGAAGAAGATTTTAGACGTAACACTTAGTATTCTAAATTAACTTTTTATTATATTATAGGATTATGTGTTCGAAATTGAAAGCAATTCGCTTATTATTATATTTGTATGACTTTGTATACTTAATAAGTAATAATGTATTACCCATTGGTTCAACTCGTATAATATAATATAATCCATAGACTCGTTTCCGTACTCGTTGATGACGCTTTAATTTACATCACTCCCTATCTCAGACAACCTACGGAATGATATCAATTGATTAATAAATCTGCTCACCACACCCATATATGGCCTTTTGCTTAAATCAATCTCGCGCAACACCAAGTAAAATATTATTATTTTACGATTAAGGCATTAAGTAGAATCATTGTACGTGTTTATAATCGATTGATATTAGTATGTAACAAACATTTTTTTAGTATAGATATCGTTATCGTCCGCAGTGTGACATTAACGTGCTGTGTACAAAATTTTAACGACAATTAGGGAAATATCCACAGAATATAATATTGAATAGAAATATTACTAAACTACTAAACTCTACCCTAAATCCCTTCCTTACGCGACGGAATCAAAGCGAAATTATGTCCCCCTCGCGTATATTTAAGACACATTTATAATGTTAAGTATGCAAGTTTTACAACAGTCGTTGTTTTTTTCATTTCTTTCCAAACCGAGTCTCTTCAAGTAAAACCGTCTTTGTGTAATAAAGTTTTTTTTTGTTTTTACTTGGAGAGGCACAAAAATTAAATTGAAAATTATATTTTTGCAAGGTTTTTATCTCTTTATTTGACTTATATTAAATCGAGTCAATTTTTAATATTCGATATACCTAAGGTACTTATATCACGATAATGTAATGATTTATAGTAAATAAATCAGAAATATTGAAAAAAATAATGTAAACTTTGAAGTTGCATATCTCCATAACTACTGATATTTAGAAATAGTTGCTTGAATATTTTCAACTCGCAATTTAGGCAAGAATTTACTTGCAAAGTATTTTGGACTGGCTCCGTTACATCCATATTTATGTTGCATAAAATAGTGAACACCAATTTACGCGATTTATCGATGGTGTCAGACGCCTTTATTTGTTTTGAGTAATCAAATTGAAGCCAAAAAATTAAATGGAAATCGGCGGGCTACATCGCTCGGTGGGCAGACAATTTTTGAACTAATTCAGTCATCCAATGGTAGGGACCTGAAGAGAACCAAAAGGCCGACAGGCCGCTCTAAGACACACAGGACTGACGAAATCATCAAATACTGCGGAAATACGTGGCAGCGAATAACAATGGATAGAGAAAAAAATAGTAACTAAAGTGAAAAGAAATGAAAAATGGAGGTATTAAAATTATAGTAATTACGGGGTGTTTTACCTTTCGATCATCTACTGTTACAGTCACCTGCTAACGTTTAAGTACCACAGCCTTTTCACATAAAGCCTTTTTATTTGTCAGATCGCAGAATGTCTCTCGGGTATTGAACTTTATTGGTCTAAATAATTCATATAGGTATAATTTAAGGTTTTCCTTAACTGATTTGTGGATTGCGAAGTGCAATTAGATGTCATAGCGAAAGGGCAGAAGTAAGGGTTGTTTATAAAACACGTTCAATCCTCCCCCATAGTACCGAATAAAGTATCCCTTTTCAAGTCAATTTTTGTAAAACCTGTGGTGTCCAGGAAATTTTAGAATACCGCCCCTTCTTTTTTTTATTATTCGGCTATTCAATTTTTATGATATAAATTCATTACAAAATGTAGTTAAATAAGATAAAGAAAAATAATGCATCAAAACGAATAAAAACAAAATCATTTATGACAAACCCCATCTAGGATCTCGGTAATTTTTGTGGATGCGTTCGACAGCGTTTTTTTGTCGGATTTGTTTCACGCAAATTTAAATTTATTTCGGCATTTTTTTTTTGTTAAAATAACAGGTAATTCTGCGAGTATTTTTTATATTCCATCTCTCGGTAGCATCAACCCTCTATTCTCAAGGTAACAAACAATGTCGTTATGAAATCCCGATACAAAGTGGATGATGGGTCATAGTCTACCACCCGTCGTAGGTACCTACTTATTTATGCACATATCAACTATGCGAGTCTATGAGAAATATCAAGACATTTATCGAACGTCATCATGTCAAAATTGACGAAGTATATAATGTCAAATATTAATCTAATAAATTAATCTAACATGTGAATGTTAAGATTAATTTGAATGATGACATGACTTAGTGCTTTCTGACAGAAGAAAAACTTAATGATTTTATTAGATTGAAAATCACATATCCTACGACAAAATACGTTATATCGTGATTTAGAACAAAATAATTAATATAATCTATAAATTTTACAATTTAAAACAGAAAAACATCAAAATCTGACTTAATTGCCTTCTGTAGGTATAGGTACCTTCGATATAGTGATGTTGTTCCCCTGAGAATTCAGAATAGGGGGTAACTGCTGTAGGACAGATTAAATCAGTCCAGTTACCTAATTTTCAGAGCCAATAAAACGTCGCTAAATCACTACTTTAAAAGAATGAGAGATCATTATCACATTGAACTGAGTTAATTAGGTAATCTTTTTTATCACAGATAGAAGTGATTATTTTTATCTTATTTGAGCATTAAAAATATCATATCAAAATAAAATATTTTTATCGTAGTTTACTCATAGGGCACGGCGTACTCTGTGACCCAATCAAACTTTTAATGCAAGGTCAATATCCGATATAATCAAAAGATAAAATAAAGAATTTCTCAAAACTTAAATGCAGCAACAATCAAAATGCGATGTTATATCACTATGCCTTTTTCCCGATCGCCACTTTTTTTTGTTCTGATACATATTATTACATTTTGTATTAAATGGTTGTTTTGCTAATACTAATCTGGTTTTCATATCCAAAAATAATCTCCAGCCATATTGTATCGTTCTACTTCCTAGGCATTTATAGTTTTCTGCTTGTACTACTTCGTGGTTAAATGTTGATGTTTTAGACGACCTGTTGTGATTTAATTATTGTCTTAATACTTATATTGTTTTCCTTAAATTTTGAAGTGCTATTATTTAAATAAATGTTCCAGGGTGTCAAACAGGGGGATGGATTAGCTCCAACACTTTTCAATCTGTGTCTGGAATATGTTATACGTCAGCCATACCACACCAACACAAACCCCAATTTATATTTCCAAAGCAGCCAGATTGTTGGTTACGCAGATGACCTCAACATAGTAGGAAGATCCCTGACAGCGGTAAGAGAAGTTTTCGAGCCACTAGCAATCAATCGACAGCAACAATCAGCAGCTAAAGAGATAGGATTGGAAATGAATGATAGTAAAACGACAAACACAATCCAGAAGCCCGAGTAACTATTCTCAACATAGCATTCAGTTTGGGGACAGATGTAGCTTCGAGGTAGTCGACGAATTTACGTATCTCGGTTCCACCATAACCAAAGAAAATGAGGATCAGACGGAGGATCCAGTGCTCAAATCAAGAAATGTCCACAGGAAAATAAAGATCACCCTTTACAAAACTATCATTAGGTCAGTAGTGACATACGGATGCGAAGCAGGACGATGACAGCAAGATTTGCGGAGATTCTGGACATATTTGAGAAAAGAGTGCTACGCAAAATCCTGGGACTCGTAAAAGATGGTGAAACTTGCAGAATAAGGTACAACCACGAGCTATCTGTACATGCTCGATTGAGTAGGCTGAGGTATGAGATGCCCAAGAGGATCCTCGAGAAACATCCGGAAGGAAAAAGAAGAGTCGGCAGACCTAGGCTGCGATGAGAAGAAGAGGTCAGAAGGGATGCGATCCAAATACTGCGGGTAACAGGCTGGACGATCGCAGCGGGAGACAGGAGGTGTTGGAGGCGAGGACTGATGGAGATCAAGGCTCGATATGACCTGTAGAGCCATTGAAGAAGAAGATTATTAAAATAAATACAGTATCACACTGTTGAAATATTTCTGATGAATAATTAATGATTAATATTAATGAATAATAACGAGTCCCCGTGATATATGGTTTGAGATGACCCAGCAAGCCGAGAAAAAAACGTAATCGCAGGTTTGAATCAGAAATGAACGCATAAAGTACGTATAATCACATACAATACGTAACATATATAGTACGCCGTAAAACGTAATTGGTATGATCATAGTACTTAAATGTTAGATGAAGTAGCCTTAACTGATGTTGAAAAGATTGAAATTTACTGATGACAGCCTTTAATTACTGAAGACGGTAGCTGCGAACCAGAAATCTTACAACGTATGCATATGACCTTTGGCCTACGCCGATGGGTTCTTTGTCCAGACTTGACAATATATGGAAAGACCGCGGTATCTTTCAAACAACTAAGGTCAGCCTTGTGCAGTGCCTTCAGTACAGTCAACATGATGTGGAATTGTGGACTCCGAGGAAGGAAAAGATGGCGGAATAATGCCTTTGATCAGGGTGTTGTATCGGAGACACATACCGCGCGTACTGCGCAATGAACAAGATGCATAAATGTCCCCAATCTGTAGTAATTACACATCAACAACCCCCTCTTAACTCCTCTAAGGCGAATCCTTCAATCTTAGAACAACTTGTGATAAGAAAGAAGAAACATATTTAGGAATAGCTTTTTGTGGTGTGCTACGACCCAGCATACACTTGAATCTGGAGGATGTCAAGAAAAGCGGGGAATATAATCCTCGTTACTGAAAAGTTGACGAGGAAGAAGAAAAAGGTACATGTTCAAAGACCCCAATACGTTAGTCCAATAAAAATATCAGGATAGAAATGAGTAACAATCATTAGGGGAGACTTTTATCCAATAGTACTTAGACGAAGGTAGACCTCAGGATGGTGGAGGGTCAAGCTGGAACGATCAAGTTTAATGTCTGAAGAACAAGTAAAATAATTTCTTTTATGCCAATTTCAATTGTAATCAAATCGGAGGTCTTGAACTCTGAGGTTATTGGCCTCTTGCATCTTACTTGATAAATCCAATAAAATGGAACAATATTATATCATCAGGCGCTGTCAATCCACTGTTGGTTTTGTGGACAACATGACATGCGAATGTCCCAATCTTTCAATAAAAAAACAAAAGATTCTTTCAAATTTCGGCCACACTTTGTGTCAGAGAGAGCCTAGAAAATGTCACATTTCTTATGTTCCCTCTCACCCTGAGGAGAAGGCAGCAGCAAAGTTCTTTGGACATATTTTTACTAAACACCAAACCTGATGATCCTCAGCCTGGTCCAAATAGGAAAAAGAGATAGTTAATAATTAAAGTTAAAAAAAGAAAACTTAATTTTTTGTTTACATATTCCATCTAATTGCTTTTGTGTTTAAATATTTTTGTATTAAGCTATGATTATACAACCCCATCAATGTCAAAATATGTCAATAACTACAGGATTTTTTCATGGGAACGGATTAATCATTTTATACGATTATTTCGTACAGGATTTTTTTTATTGGATGTACAAGGAACTGGAATTGATTACGGATGTATACCGATGTACAACTGTATAGTGGTCGTTGCCTTTCTAGTAATTCTGTAAATGTACACGATTCTAAGTAAGAAGGTTTGGATATTATGATATTTGAGTTAGGGTGATTTTGGCAGATAACAGGTAATACAGGTACAAAAAATATGAAAGTGAAATGTAAAAAACGCCCTGATTTTTAATACGTTTAATGAGATTAATCATAACTAGACGATTTTCGCGGGTTATTTCTTCCGTCAGATGCTTTGAAGTTCTATATTCAGCTATGTCATTTACGTAATCGTAATAAACCTGAATGAGTTCTACATATTTTATTCGGCCACATTTTAACAATATTACCCGATACCTTATATGTTAACGTTTCACTTACACATTTTTGTGTACCTGTATTACCTGCTATCTGCCAAAAGTCCCCTTAAGTCAAATGTCATAATATCCAAAGCTACTCACCTACTATAGTGTACATGTACGGAAAATATTTCAGGTTTGATACGATAACGTTAGTCTGGCGGTCGTTGGCTCTTACTGTATTGGCAATGCACACTTCTGTAACACGTATTTTGGAATGGTGTTCAGTTGGACGCCGTGTTCCGCATAATGCCTTCTCTTGATTCAAATCAGGTTCCTTTTAACGACATTTTAAACTTGGGAAAAAGCCAAAAATCACGCGGAGCTAGGTTGGGAGAGTAGGGAGCCTGTTAAACCAGAGGATATATAATCGCGCACGTGATAAATAGAACATCGGAAGAAGCCGGTTTTGCACAGTCGGACTTCTTCCTCAAGCCATGTATTCACTAGGGGACAAATCGCGAAACATTCCGCGCGGCATGTCGTATCAATATCTATGCTCGTGTACGACGTGTACACACCGGGACTCGCATATCTTGTCGCGGAAATGTCACCCGATGAGGTTATGATGACAGCTGCGGTATCACATTTGGCGAAAACGGGGTTCCGCGCAATTCGAAATGTTTTTTTGGGTCGCAATTTCAAATTAACGAGGTTTTACTGTAGTAAATTGAATATTATTGAAAACAAGGTCCTTTTTGCAAATAATTATTGTTTTCCACACGTCGCGGAAATGTCGCCCTATGAGGTTATGATTACAGCTGCGTCTCTGTTTATGTTAATGAGTTTATCGAAACGTAAGAGGCGAAAGAAGGACGGACATTCTATGCGATCTTCGATCAATACAGCTCGATGAGTTCAAGAACAATTTCGTTTCCCCACATTGTCATCTTGACAGATACAGCGCATGCGTATTCACTAACAAACATACCACGTGGTACTGACGCTCCGCGTAAGGTTGCAGTGAGCTCGCTCGGGTACCGTGCGCATGGCAACGTTGCCACGGCACGTAGAAATGCCGCGCTATGTTGTACGCGACGTCGCGGAACAGTGCACGACGTTGCAACGTCACGTAGACTATGCTGCGTGTGCTGTTGAGGGACAATTTGTCCCCTAGTGAATACATGGCTTCATTCTCTCCAAATTGTTGACCACATATCACTTTCCAAAACTCTGCAATTGTCTTCAATCCTCTGCCAATCTCCGATAATTTCATCTTTATCAGAACTCTAGGTGGTCTTCACCTCCTGGATACCGTTAAAGAATATTCCTTGTCCAGTGCCATAAATTAACAAATATTTTATTATGCTTTGTGTTTGCCAAAGGCTCCATCTATCATCAGCTTGAAAATCGTGTCTATAATAAAATATTTTGCAACTGCAATGTCGCAATTCTTCACCGTACGAATTTTTTAAAACAAAGCGGCAATAACTGGCAAGTATGTACTTCTAAATAATTTGAAAAGATTTCTTCACTACCATTGTGTTTATTTTATTTACAAATGTAATTAATTACTGTTATCGCTAGACTGTCAAGGATGACTACGCAATCAACAGCTCTCCGCGAGATCAAACTCGCTGATAGCGCCGGAGGTGTAATTTATAGCACCGAAAATATTCGATTCGAAACAGCAATTTATTATAAATAATCCAATTATTTTGTGTAGGATGTGTTTCAGTCTTTTACACTGTTTTTTATTATTGATTTGTTTATCCATCCATATATTACTCTATTCAATAAAGGTGGTCTAGGTCACGTTGTTTTGGGGATTCGTGCGAATTTTTCTCACTCTGCCATTTCTTATGTATAGTGATCTATTAGTAACAGGTATAAAATGATGCTACAAATGTAAGCCGATCATCTGTACATGCACATTATAGACACACATCATGGCTTTCTCTCCCTCAACAAGAATCTCTTCCTTTCCCCTAATTCTTACTCACATTCTCTTTTTCAATTTTGCTTCATTGTGTCTTATTTTTACTCCCTTTCTTTTAACTCGTAACGTCTGCTTATAAGCTTGTCTGCCGAAAAAACTTTGGATCAATTTTTAACCCTTTTCTTGTGATCCAATCGAGCTGAAACTTTGCAGGCAGACTCGTGGCGACCATAAAAATGATCTAACAAATTTTCGTTTAATTTTTTTTAATTATAGTACCTATAATTTTGGATTTTTCAAAATTTTAACGTTTTTTTTTTTTTCAAATTGGAAACCATACAAATGAGAAAGGAGCCCGACGCGTAGAGAAGGCACGAAACCTCTTTCAACTACTCTGATTCGTGCCATGGGTCCGATCAGATCGTTTCGCCGACGCCGTGCCATTTATACCGTATACCAATTATTACGTTTTCAATATTCTATAAGTTTTAAGGATAATAATATACATGGAATAAATTTTTGACATGAACTTAAAGCAAGAGGAATATGTTGATAAAATATCAAATTGGAAACAATACAAATGAGAAAGGGAGTATAATAAAAACTTGGTTTTTATGGGTTAGTTTTTTGTGTTTTGTTTCGTCATGTCTTATTTTGTATTTTGCTTAATAATTTTCATATTTAGTGTTATGGATCTCTTTAAATGGAATACTAATTATTCACTCCTTCTTGTCATTATGAAATATTGTACTAGAGATTTAAAGTTTATATTACGGTCGTTCGACATATTCAGGTATTGAAATAAAACGGATATTTTATACGAACCGTATAGATGTGTGGATATTAGATTCTCGACGTTTCGCTGGAGTCATATCACAGTGTCTTCAGGAGAGTGCCCTCTCGTCGAGGGGGTTAAGGTCGTACTGATCATTTCTTGCGCGGTCGCAGATTGTATGCAACTAACTGGAACTGTATTGCTTTCTTCAACGCTCGAGGTCATTTCTCCAAGTCTCCCGAAGACGTTGTGACACGGTTCGTATAAAATATTTGAATACCTAAAAAAAGATTATACTGTTTCTAAATAATAAATAAAAAATAAAGTCAGAACTACGTAAAAATGAATGTAACTTTTATTACATAACAATGCAAACATGATATTTTATCAGTGTAACATGCATGCTCTGAAAGAAAAACAAAACTAACTGAGATAAAGCGAATGGCCTTGGCTACGAAGCGGCCACTATAGTCCGTCTAACTTATCTGAAGAATGGCCAAATTTGGAACTAACGACGCCATATTGGATTATCTACAGCTGACAGACCTTTGACAGACTTTGTTTACAGAGGGGTCCACGACTGTTTCGATAGTTTTTTAAGAAAATTTTAGATTGTCACCATGCCAAAAACCATTAAAAGCGGTGTTCGGGAAATAATCTTGAAAATGCACACGTTTTTTGAAGAGGAACAACGTTTAAAAGCCCCAATTATACCGTTTGATTTTGTTCATAGACTTATTGCCGCCACTTTAGGTTAGTGCTGCCATGCAGTTAAAATGATTTTCCCATACTTTGTTTTTTATTTTACTATTATACAATTTCTTCAGGTATTTCTGAATCGGCAATTTACAAAATATTTAAAGAAGGTAAAGTGGCCGTGGAAATGGGTATTAAAATATCTACACCCGGAAAAAAAAGAACAAGGATAAGTGGAAAAATTGAATTAGATGCCGTAAGATGGGAAAAGTTTTAGAACATATTTTATTCGATAATTTTTTTACATAGATTTTTTATTATTTATACTTTTTATTACATAATTCATTAACGAGTTCATTTGTATGAACATCTTTTTTCAAAAATAAACTTTTTTATTTATGCACATTAAAGACTGGTTGCATCAACTTCCTTTATAGCAATAGTTCATAGATTCTTACGAGAGCGAGTTGTTTGATCGGTGGAAAATGCAAAATATCTATACTTTGAACGAAAGATTATAAACCAAGTTGATACAACGGCCCTAAACCGATTGATATCCTTAGGTGTTACTGAGTTAAACATGGTGGTCATGATCATTAGGTATGAGACACCGAATAAAACCGGCGCCACACTGCGCGGATCTTCCGCCGCGTCTCTTCTGTCGTGGAACATCGCTACATTTCTTTCCATACAATATGCGCTTATTAAACACACTACGCGGATGATCGGTCGATCTATTTGCTTTGCCGATTTGGCGCAACGGAAAAAAACGCGGCAGAAGATCTGCGTAATGTGGCGCCGGCCTAAAAGAATTATTATTGTTTGTTTTTTTCCTGAAAATTGTATTTTTCTTTGATTTTGAAAAAACGCCATTTTGTGATGTTGTGTATTTTACGAATGTATATTTTGATAAATTTATTTGTACGTTAGTTTACATTTTTTGTTTTTTATCGAGTCGTATACTGCTTAATAACTTGTTTAAGAAAAAACGAATTTGCATAAAATTCCCTACAAATGAGATAATTTTTAGACTATGGGCAGTACCACAACGATTGGGACGCCCTCCTTTATTCTCCAGATAAGTTGGACGGACTATAACTAGCTCTTATATATTCTGCTAGTACTAATATATTTCTTATCTTTTCTATAGCCCGTGTCCACGGATGAGACTTTGATCTCTGAGAGTCGGTAAAGGTACGTGTGTACTAATTGAGTAATTCTAATCTGCGTGCAAAACACATGTGGTTACGATTAATACGCTTAGCGATTAACACTACTGATATTTACGCGCAAGCGAGTCTAATCTCCGAGAGGAATCTCATCCGTATTCAGGGCTATCAAACATAATAACTTCGTTCTGTCTGTCTGTCCCCGTAACTTAATGTAACGCTCGTAATTTTGTTCGAAATCACGGCTAAAAAAACCAAATTAAACGGCCGGAGATGGGCCTAAACCCCGGACAAGCAAACCCGAACCGGCCGCTCTACGCATGTGGCTACGGCCGCCTCTCCGTGGACGGTCAAAAATATACTATAAATATTTACTAGGGCTTAGCAAAGACCAATGTTCCATCATTTTTGACGGGTTACTGCTTTGCTATGTTATCAAATTTTGTAATGTTTTTAATTTGTAATCGTATCAATATTATCATAGGGAATGTCTCCAGGAAACGTTTCTATGCCAGCTTCCATTTTATAATCAATGATAACCAATATTTTTTTACTTACTGTAATTGCATAATAATGTCTACAAATAAGAATATATACCTATATAAATAAATTAATTAATTAAGGAAAATAAAAAATAATTTTAAACAAAACTTTAACCCTTTTTACATTAAACAATTATTCTACACATATTTACACTTGGACTTATGACTCACTCAACTTTCACTAACATTGCACTTGATACTTTGTAGATACATAATTACTACTTTATGAAAATAAATATTACTGAGGAATTTAAAAAAATATTATAATTGTGTTCTATAACGCCACTCTGGGACAGGCGTAACTTAGTAGAGTGGCATAATCCACAAATTTAACAAAAAAAAGTGTAATTTATCTTATATTTTATTGTTAAATTATTATTAAGTACCTTTATTTGTAAACAAGGATTTTTTGAAATAAAAAAATAAAAAATAAAAAAATAAAAAAAATATATTTTGATGACTTTCAAACAAATAATTTATTTTAATGTTACGGTATTTATTTTTAAATCACATAAGATATTATAAACAGTGTCATTTAAGACGAAGTCCCGATTCCAAAAATCTGTTGAGAAATGGCAGAGTAAATAAAAAAAAAGGGTTGAAATGGAAAATAAAAAATAGATTACATAATATGTATTGAATACATTCTAGAACGTTTAAAAAGCGATGAATATTGTTTGTTAATTTTACAGCATAATATGTGTATTAGGGTGAGTCAATTTTTTTCCTGCTTTTTTGTGGGGCACAGCAATATAAAAGTACTAAATGGTCTCAAAATAAGATGTGTGTTATATTTTAATACATTCTGATAAGTTTGTCTGCCTCCGGATTGATATCGATTGTTCGATTGTTTTTTTTCGAGGTAGATAAGTTCCAAATGCGGTTCCAACCAGTAATTGTTGCTTTCTTCATATATACGTCTTGATTACAGATGAGCTTCCATTCTTATTATCTAACATTTGTTGCTGGCGTTGATTTCGCGCTTTTTGAAATACTATTGTAATAATAATAGAAATTTAATTTTTGACAACTTTTTCTTGTAATAAATAAATGTTACTAACACAATTTTAATTTTTTTAATAGACGTAGATTTTAAAACTTTTTTAAAAATCAGAAAAAATAAATGTTTTCGGACAACAGTGACCCACCCCATGTGTAAGAATGTCAGGTCTTTTTGACGGTAATCCATCCACCTTAATTTCGGCAGAACATGACTGTTCCTGAAGATGGGGTTGATATTGAGAAACCTCAGATCATTCAACTACCCCTTTTGCTTCACTTTTTGTTAGATTTAGACAGGAATGCTACATATTATTGGAGATGAATTGTAGCACAACTGTAGACAGTTTGGCATTGAGATATTTATTGTAGGCGATCAAAACTCGCGATGTGTTATAGCGCTGGTAATGATGATGATACATAAAAATACAAACGTTTGTTTAAAAAACCAACACATGATCTGTAAATATAACTTTAAAATATAATAGGAAAAATCCTCCTATCCCCATGATAAAAATATTATCATAATATCCCAAGACAAAATAGTTGGACTTACTTATTTATGTAGGTGTAAAGTTCCTATGAGACATGTCAAGACATTTATCAAATGTCATCATGTCAAATTTGATGAAGTGATGTTTTATAATTACAGTCAAGACACGATTGTCATAA
This sequence comes from Agrypnia vestita, assembly GCA_016648135.1. NCBI lineage: Eukaryota > Metazoa > Arthropoda > Insecta > Trichoptera > Phryganeidae > Agrypnia > Agrypnia vestita. The sequence continues at coordinate 53,363 of JADDOH010005482.1, forward strand.
CGCAAACCAATGAGAATAGACGCAATGTGTACGTACATAACACTGTATAAGTATACAACATAGGTATTCTAGAAAAATAATTGGATTATTTATAATTAATCGCTATTTCGAATTGATTCTGTATTATATTCCTAATTTTACATAGAGCAAATACAAACAGACAGTTACTCAACATAGTAAAGTTCCGTAAAATATCATACTTTGGTCATATAATGAGAGGCGAAAAGTACTCCATCCTTCAGCTCGTCATGAAGGGGAAGATTGAGGGTCGCAGAGGGGTCGGAAGGAGGCGGCATTCCTAGCTACGAAACATCCGTGAGTGGACCGGGATAAGAAGCTTGGAAGAGCTGTTCCGCGCTGCCCTGGACAGGGAAACTTTCTCCCAGATGATCGCCGACGTCGGGGGGACCCGACAGGGCACATGAAGAAGAAGAAGAAGAATATATTCCTAGTATTTTTATCTTAAATTTATACAAGGTACCGCTGAAGACGTTTTCACATCAAAAAATCAAGTTAAAAAGTATAAATTATAATTTTTATATAAATCAAAATGTTTACTTGTACAGCTCGCCAGAGGGCCCTCGCCAAAAATGCAATCAATTTAAAGTGATGCCCCGCTTAATCGGAATAAAGTTAGTAAGCACTCGGCGTAAACAAGTTTGTTTATAATGGCTATCTGTAGCTACTTATCTGCACCGGATCGATGGCTGGATCCAGTTTGCACCGGTTACGCTCGATAAGATTACTCTCGACTTACAACATCGATAAATTACCATTTTTATTATAACTTGGCCATTTATTTTACGTTCAATTTCTGCAGATGCAATATATTACGCTGGAACCAGCTTCATCGACAGCTACGATGCGCATTGTGCCTTAAATGTTTAAAAAGCGAAGCGTGCGTTGCCTTATTTTGCACCTATTTAGAAGATCTTGTGATGCAACCAATGTTGCCTTTACGCACACAAAAATACAGAGCCAGTCCACAACACACTTTACAGGTAGATTCCTGTCTAAATTATATTGTAACAAAATAAATTATAATAAAAATAGATCATTTATATAGCGCCATTTTCGTAAAAAATTCACCTCGAGGGCGCTTTACACAACCCTTATTTAGACCTACCTCATCATCATCATTCTTGGCACTACAACCCTTGGTGGGTCTTGGCCTCCTCAATAATTTTCCTCCACTCATCTTGGTCTAGTGCCAGCTCTCTCCAGTTTCGAAGCTCTAAGGCAGAGATATCTTTGAGGACGTTGTCACTCCATCTTAATTTTGGCCTTCCTAAGCTCCTTCGCCCTATTGGCCTTGAGTTCAGCAGGGACTTTGGTGCTTGATGCTCGGACATTCTCTCCATATGACACAACCACCGAAGTCTTCCCAGTTTTATAAATTTTGTGACGTTTGGCTCCTTAAATAGATTATAGAGTTCATTGTTGTAACGTGTTCAGACCTACACTACTATTTAATGTTTAACAATGCGAACTATAGAAATGATTTTTCAAAAGGATGCGTTTTTAAAAAATAGTTATTTCAGTGAATAATATTGATCTCTCGGTGGAGCTTGACCACTAGAGGGCGCGTTCCCGGGTGGCGGATAGGGGGGCGCTCGTCAGATATGCAGGATAGGAGTGAAATAAAATAGCTCCCGTTGTGAGCTTCTCTGACATATACAGATAGAGATCGTTATAGTGCTAATTGCTTAGGCTGGACTACTTGGAAGATGCGGAAAAACCCTATATTGGTCAACGACGGCGCTCACGTTATTCAAGATGGTGACAATCTTGGTGTCAGGTGGCAACTGATTGTAAAATACATAGCAAAAAAAAAACTCCCACAAAGAGAGCCGACCCCAAATGAAATGGGAAATGGGAGAAGAGAGAGAAGCAGAAGATGAATAATATTGATCAGGTATATTTTTAGGTGAGCTTTATAGCTTTAGGTTTAAGCAACTGCGGCTAATGTCCTATTAATTACGAGATCTTCTTGTTCTAGTGCTTGCCCGGTTTTGAAACGTTGGCGATCATATTGGCGGTCATTATCTTACTTGCAACAACTCCAAATAGTTGAATCGTGAATTTCCCGAACCATGGCCTCAGATTCTTCAGCCAGGGTATCCTGGCCCTGAAAGAGGAAGGATATCCTTCGTCTTTCAGGAACTCTTCTGCAGGATTTAACATTTCTCCGGTTGTCTCATGATGTGGCCAAAATATCACAATTTTCGGGTTTTGATTGTTTTAACGGTTTCTTTTTTCCTTTCGCATCTATAACATTTGTGTCATGAAATTCGGGCCTAGAAAAAATAGTAGTGATAAATAAAAAAATAGTGGAGTGCAGTCGGCACAAACTTAAAAAAATGAGGATCGATCAAAAATTTTATCATGTCGTTGTGAATAAAGGTATTCATATTGCATAAAAGATGTAAAAAATCATGCGTTTAACGAACTTCTTTGCAAATTACCAGAAATAGGAACAAATAGAAACAGATTGAATTTATATTATTAATTTTAAGAACTCAATAATTCAAATAAATGTAATAATCGATTTAAACAACGCCACTTATCATTAGCAGATGATTGTCAAATCAAATTTATGGTTGAAATCATGCACAAAACGTTATTATAGCTAGAACGCATTCAAAAGAATGTGCGCAAAATATGTGTGTTGTTACGATGCAAAAAATGAACACAAAGGAAGTTTTTCTAGTAAGTAAGTAACATTTTTTAAACTAAAAAAATATATATTTATGTGGAATATCATATTGAGGCTTGTAATACGGGCTTGCCAGGCAACTTTCCCCCGCTTTCTTCTTACCGGACAAAGCTAGGGAATGGTCTTTTGATTGTGGTCGACCTATAGCAATTAGTGATGGAAAGTTTTTTTTATGATTTTGGTTGAATGATAGACTTTTAGTTTTATTTAATTTACAAAGCAACAGCAGGTCAAATATTCATGTGAGTAACACCACAAAAACACCAAAGCTTGAGAAATGTGTCTCAATCAAATGTGTGAAAAATCATATTGTGTCATCACCAGGAATCAAACGTGGAACCCGGTATGAGAAGTCAACGACGTGCCCATTGGACCACGAGGGCCGCTGTTCATTATTCATATATTCATTCAGAGCTTTAGCAAACTAACGCAATTTATTAAATGCGACAGTATAATTGGAGTCATCAAATCGACTAAGAATGTTCATATGGTGAACATGTATCACCATTTGACATACTAAACAGCTCCTAGAGTTAATTTAAAAAATCACGTTAAAATCACATATCATTTTCTTTGCGGATCTTAGTACTGCACCGGGCAATACTATATCGCAACGTATCATGGAATTTTTTTATTTGTTTTTTTTTTTACATAAAGTGGTACAAAAAATCTTTTAAAATAAAGAAACATTTTTCTACTACCTCTATGAGAGTCAGAGACTCGCGTATAAAGAAGGAGTATAGGTATGAATTCATGATAAAAGTAACTAACTAACTAACTAACCATCACGCCGTTTCCCCTCAGGGGTAGGCAGAGAGGATTGAACGCCACACTCTTCTATACTGGCACACCACTTTTGCTTCGGCCACATTCATACATATTCTTATACAAGTCCTACGGTTGTTGCGGCTTTTAACGGGGCCATCCTCAAACACTTGTTGTATCTGATCGTGCCAGGTCATTCGCGGACGCCCTCTATTTCTGTTGCCTTCAACACTCGCCTCATATATTTTCTTAACCATCCTTTCCTCGTTCATACGTTCCACATGACCAAACCATCTCAGCACTCCTTTCTTTATTCTATCTTTATTATACCACACTACAGCCAGCATTGCATTCACGTCTAATTTGTCTATTCCTTACTCTATCGACCAAAGATTTTCCACACAAGCGTCTTAGTGACCGCATTTCTACCGCATTCAGTCTACTTTCATTCCTCTTTTGCCAATTCCAGGCTTCACTTCCATATATTAGGGTTGGCACTAGAACATAAAAGTACCTAAATTATATAAATTCGCGGGTACAAAATATAAATAGGCATTAATCTAAGCAATATAAAATAATACTGAATATAAAACATTGATTCAATACAATTAAATATATATTTAGTAAGAAGTAGCAGTAGCTCTGAAATTCTGTTTTTATTTAATGATAATATTGGGGTGAAAGGTGCAGATTTAATGTGAATTGGCATTCTCAAACCCCATGATCATTTTATTTTTTATTCTTCATCTGTCCTAACTCAATGCCTAGGTAGGTTGTTGGGTCGGCTCTTCTCGTTCTCAGGCTGTATCTTTATCGGTTCCGGGTATCGCTTTCATCCAGGTCGTTTTTCTGGAGCATTTGATCCATGAGTTCTTTGGTCTTCCTCTGGACCGTCGATGAAGCTCCGTAGACATTGCCTGCTACAGCGTGTGGTCTGGTGGTCTCCGTCTTATTTGCCCTCTCAGCTGTCGTTTCTCCAGTTTGCTGTTTATGTCCGTGACACCCAGGCTACTGTGAATGCGTGAACTTATAATCCTTTATTTTAGTGTTACTCCTGCCGATAATCTAAGCATCCGTATTTCTGCCGTTTCAAATTGCCTAAAGTAGGAGTTATATACAGTCCAGCATTCGGAGCCATAAATTATCGCGGGTGTATATTTTACGGATTCTTAGGGAGAGATTATTAAAGAATTTAACAAGTCTCAGAGATAAAGCTATTTATGGAAGTCTTTTTTGGGCGTTTACAGGGCATACAGTAGCCGGCAAACATCTTGAAATTTTGCGGCGTAGTGGGGGGACGTTTGCGCATCTACCTTTCTACCAACGAGGCCCAAATTTCGTCTTCTGCGCATTCCCCCACTTCGCCAAAGAATTTCATGAAGTTTGCCGGCAACTGTACGATCTTTGTTTGTCTGGCTAAAGAGATCACTTTACACAATGTAACGCTCACGAGTCCACTCATGATCGGCCGCACATGTATCAAATTTAGAATGTTGTGTGTAGGTATGGTATTTATATAATAATAATAATAATACTTTATTCAATACAACTATGCCATCGCCATCTACGGTTGAAATTTGTCATTTCCATGAAACATTATATAGTCACTGCTGGTAATATAATACACATACTTTGCATGCATAAATTCTCATATAAATAGCTTCGTCTCTGTGAGACAACTATAATTTATTTTAATTAATAATGATCTCTCTGGGGACAGGAAATCCGGTAATTGTGTTCTTAAAAATTAGAATAAAAAATATTGTAAAAATATAAATTTGCCTAGATAAGGTAATGTAATAATGTTATGAGGGTGCTCTTATCCTTAAATAGTACTCTTAAATTTTCAGGATACTATCCCAGACTCTTTTTATTGTTTTATTGTTTATGTTGCAGAGTTCATCAAATTTTCGTAATAATTAAAAAAATAATTGAAGACTTGTATTTCCTGATGTCCAATTCCAGTATCCAGAATATTCTTCTCCTACAAATCTACTGCAAGGTAGTATTCTTAAAACAATAAAAACCCTGAAATATCCGGAAAATACCTACTCATCATTCGGTGCATTTTTTAAAAATATACAGGTGTCTTGTTCCTAGTAGTAAAAACTTTGGGGGATCTCCTTCATTCAATTTTGAATAGAAAATATTCTTTACACTTTGGGTGAAATTTCGACAGTTACGGAGATAAGCGACATTAAAGTTTAACTTTTTTTTGATATTTCTGACTTATTTTCTGTAAATGTTGGAATATCACCACAGTAACTTATATGGAATATTAAAAATCCATTCGCTTTATTATAAGTTAAATAAAATGACAAAAACCTTACAAAAAAAATATTTTTTCAAATTACTGCAAGCTTTTAATTATTTTATTTGCCTTCTATTAAAGCGAATAAAATAATTAAAATTAATTAATGGCGGTGGGCTGGACATATGGCTCGATAGAAGGATAATAGATGGGCACCCAGAATCCTACAGTGGAGGCCCTGGACGAAAAATTGAAGCGTCGGAAGACCTCCCAAAAGATGGTCTGACGACATGGTCCAGCAAGCAAGAAGAACCTGGATGCGAAAGAAGAGAAACAGAGATAAGTGGAAGAAAATGGAAGAGGCCTACATCCAGCAGTAGAGGGAAAAAGGCTAAGGAAGAAGAAGAAGAAAGCGAATAAATTTTTAATATTCCATATATATTATTGTAGTGATAGCCGAACGTTTTACTGAAAATAAGTCATAAATATTTGAAAAAATTCAAACATGGATGTCGCTTAACCCCGTAACTGTCGACATTTCACCCAAAGTGTAAATAACACTTTCTATTCAAAATTGCATTAGAAGACTCTCCAGAAGTTTTTGCTACTATCTATGTGACACCCTGTAGATTTACAAGCCTTGATAATCGTGATAGAAGCTGTATTATGCACCATCTGTTTCATCTGCGGCTTTTCAGCCAGCCTCCTGAAACGAGTTCATTCGTTCGTCAGATCTGTCCACACTGTCGTCGCTCTTCCACGAGGCTGGGATCCCTCCTTGTAACACTAGTTTCTCCACAGCGTCTGAGAGCATTGCGACAGACCTTAGTATGTGTAGCTGCAAAGTGGAAGACAAACATTGAGCAACATTTATTTCTTGTGGTGTGGAACGGTTTATTTTATTTGGGCATGTGCGGTACGTACGAGTGAGGAGAGGCAATAAAATACAAGAGGCGAGTGTTGAAGGCAACAGGTACAGAGGGTGACCGCGATGGACCTGGCGTGATCTGTTGGATCAGGTATTGGAGGACGACCCGATAAGAAATGTCCAAAATTGACGTGCGCGAGATGCTCTTTCAAGAAAATGATATGAATCTTTCAACATTTGTGTATTTCCTATGACAATGCAACATCCAATATGATTTGTTTGGTATCTTTAGAGATACAATTGATTTTAATATTTCATGTAGAGAAAATAAATAATTTAAAGTGCAAACAATAGTATTTTGACGTTTCTGCAGAAATTAAATATTATTTACAGAAATAAGATTTGGGCAAATGAATTTCAAGAACTGTTTGTTATACGAAAAAAACAACCACAAAAAATCTATTTGAAATTTCTGCAGGGATTAATTAATATTTTTTTATTGATGTTTTAAAACGAATGAATTTTTAATATTCTATATAAGTCAATTTAATGATAATTCAACGTTTTACAGAAGATAAGTAAGATATATTGAAAAAAAAAATGTCTTCGAAGTCGCTTATCTCTAAAATTATTAATATTTAGATATTGTTTCTTGACCATACTTGACTAATAATTTAGGTAAAGTATTGTGAAATATGGCTAGTTCTGTTACACCCTATGGTATCATGTACATATTGAAAGAATTTCAGGTTAATTATTATTGATTTACGATATCTTAAGAATCACGCTTTGAGCGCTATTATGAAACATTGTACACTTCATCAATTTTTTCGTTATGACATGTGACAGATTTCTCCTAGAAACTTTACGCGTAGGTACATACTGACATCACGCTGCAAGATACTCGGGAGAGTCTTTGATCTGATTGGTTGATATAGTTGGGTATCGTGTTGGATGTCGCGGGTTTTCTCTAGTCAATTCTTCTCTTCCAGTCTTGTATCTGTTCATAAATTTCTGCTGCAGTACAGAGTTTCTGTGCAAGAAGAGTCCGAAAAATTTGATGCCAATCAGAGAGATCGTGGACGATTTATATTGGATCCCTAATTATTCAAAAAATGAGGCCTTACTGTCCAAGAAACTTTTTTATTTACAATTACAAAGTATATTTTATTAATTATGAAAAGATTTAACACTTTACTACGGTAAGGAAACATTGCAAACATCGTTCCTAGCAGAAGAAAATATGCTAATATGGAATGGGAAAATGCGTCGTTTTTGGATTAATCTTGTGGTGAACCAGTTTGGCGACATAATTAACATTGTCATGAAATAAATTATTAAAAATTATTAAAAACTTGATATATCCTTGATTTGTTCAAAGTACTTATCTTAAATAACGTGGGCGAGTTTAAAATACCTGCTTCAATTTAAAATCACTAGTTCCTTCATCGCAAAGACGCATTAAATAGTCATTAGGAAATTCTAAAGACTTTTCTCCTGTACAAAGAAACACAAAATATTCATTTTGGAAACTTGCATTAGGTTATAAGTATACAGTTCGACATCCTTAATTTGTTCCAAGTATTTTGAATAAAGCGGACAAGTTTAAAATACTCACTTCAATTTAAAATCACTAATTCCGTCATCGCACAGTAACACTAATCGGTCTTTAGGAAATTCTAAGGACTTTCAGTTAGTGCAATTAAAAATTCCCGTTTTTAGTCTTAATGCCCTATATTTCCAGAAACATACAACATTAATAAATATTACTAGTGTGTGTAAAGTAGATACCTAAACTCTAAATTATCCTTATTCCTACATTAAAATAAAATAAAATATCTTATTTGCAATTTTCATAATACTACTTGTATCATACAAAAAAAAACATTCAAACAGCACTATAACGATAAATATCAATATTTTTTATATTTTAGGTAAAAACACATACATATATTTCCATGTTATTTAAAAAAAATATTCATCAATTATAAAGATATACAGAAAATAAAGAAACATCTAAATCATATTTATTATATCATGCACCAAGCTATCTCTGTCCCTTAGAAAATTAAAAAAAATATTATTTCGGTAGTTGTTTTTTTTCTGTAAATGATTTTGATTGATTTATCTTGTGTGTCTTCAATAGCAATATTCATAAGATTCTAAATATCAATACCTATTTCGATAAAAACGTTACAAAAATAAATATAAAATACATTCCCACTTTTCTTTAAAAAGACAATATAAAATTTAAACCGTAGAGATGTGCAAAACATTTTTTTTGAATTTATCCATTGAGATTGATATACTGCAAAAAAACTTGTATGAGCTTAATTATTAGTATTTTTAACAAATAAACAAATACTCTTCGTATAAATATATCAAACATAATAATTTCGTTGTCTGTCTGTCCGTCCGTAACTTCGTGTAACGTCCGTAATTTAATTCGAATTCACTGCTAAAAAAACACATTAAACCGGAGATAGGGCTTGAACAGCAAACCCGAACCGGCCGTTCTACGCATCTTGTTACGGCCGCCACTCTGTGGACAGCCAAAAAGATACTATAAATATATACTAGGGCTTAGCAAAGACGCGAACCAATGTTCAGTCATTTTTGACGGGTTACAGCTAGTTTATATAATAATAGTGCATTACATTAAGTTTATCTTAAATGAAGATTTAAGTAACCAACATTTTTCAACATTTAACAACAGGGATCCCGCGGGATTGGAAATTCTAATTTCGAGGGATCCCGAAAGGGCAATCCCGACTCGGGATTGCATTCCCTACATACCACTACACCACTAGAACCACATCCAAAATAAAATACAAGTGGTACATATGAAGACTTCATTTCCTTCCACAAGACACTTCCTGTATAGCACCTGGACTCAAAAAGACAAAACAAATAATTCCATTACAGTCTCTTAAAAAATATTGGATGAACGGATGAGAGAATACGAGGAAGAGTTTTCACGGTGCCTATATAACACATTGGTCTAAAATCAATTTACATTGCAACTTTAATAATTTTTATTCCAAACTTTTAGTGTTTTTCAATATTGCATATCCTCTTTGATTTTATCTTACCTACCTATATTAATTTATCATATTATGTGCCTTTTATGTTCTTACATTATGTTTTATTTTATGATCATATTATTATTTTTTCTTTCTCTTTTTTTTCTTCTATGTAAACTGCAGAAAATACTTTAAAATGTGAGGCGGTTTCCCTAGAACAGGCCCAGCCTAAGTGAGAAATCGCCAGATTAACGTGAAAATTATAATTTTTGTTGCAATAATGTCAAATTTGATCAAAATGTCGTCAGTTGATATAACCCAATAATAATAAATTCATTGTTTGTCTATCCACAACATCCTGTAAATGTACGTAACTTTTTTAAAATAGGTTTTATTTATATATATATTTTTTTAAATTTTTTGCTTATTTTATTTTTTTGTTTTTAATAAATAAATAAATATTTATAATTTAGGATACGGCGAATAAAATAGACGAAATTCCCCCCTCACCCTTTACCGCACTCTCTCGCCATGATATATTTTCTGTACAAATCTACACCGTTTGACAGATTTTACTCACATTTTGCATACTTATATTTTAGGACCCAAAGAAACACGTAAAAGTATGTCATTTTGACGGGTTACAGCTTGTAAGTCAATAAGAGTATTTAAACATAGTAAGTACCTACCTATTTAAATATATGAAACCATATAATAATTTGATTATAATGTTTTTTTTTAATTTAAAAATTAAAATAGAGATGCGAACACGGAATACGTGTCACATCAATATTCTTACTATTTTCAAACTAAGCTAAACGCTTGTGGTATGAAAATAGGACTAACTTGATAATCTGGAGAGAGATTCGAACCCGCGACCTTTGGATCACGAGGAGAGAGCCCTAACCACAAGACCAAAAAGCTACACAAAGATGATATTTTCAAGAGCGTTCTAAAATTAGAGTAAATGACCCTTCTATTCAAATTTTATTTTTATCTTTTATACGTTTCTCCACGGAAGTGGCAAGATTATTGTATTATTTAACACCTATATAATTATAATGGTACAGCTTTTATTTGGAATCAAATTTACGTAGGTATTCTTAACGAGCCTAAAATCCTCGATCGACAATGTGTTTCAGATCAATAAAGATAGATATGTAGAATGCGTCCTTCTTGTAAATATATTCGTACTTTAATACACTAAAATCATAGATTAATTCATCTGTTGGGAAATTTTCAATTACTAGCTGTAACCCGTCCAATAATGACAATACTTTTACATGAAATAAGAAAAAAAAAGAAAAAAAAGTGAAAAAAATCGACAGACAGACAACGAAATTATTATAATTGGGATTTGAACAGTTTCAAGTGTTCCGGGTTCGAATTTAGTGACTATATATTTTTTATGATAGGTACATTTGTTTTGTTTACCTTTCAAGTGATTCATCCAACTTGTTTTAATTATCTTAGCAATAAATTTAAATAAATGTGCACATCCCTTCTCTTCTCCGAGCCATGGTGGCTTTTTGTGGACTTGTGCCCACACGGTCAGCATGGACTCCCGCAGCTGAACATCTGCTTCGAAGAGTCATGTATTTATGATATTAATATTTCAAGGCTACCATATTTCCAGTTATACCATACTCAACAAGGAAATAAAAAATGCAAACGACCCATGCGATCCAATTTAATTTTTGCTACCGCATTAAAATAAGTATTTTAAAATTTATTCAGTTATACTATTAAAAAAATATTAATTGAAAAAGCTGGCAACGAAAAGTGTTATAAGATAATATTTATAAATAAACTTTTAGACCAGTCAGGACCGGTACTAGCAAATTTGCAGCATGAAGGGGGGATATAATTTCAGCTGCCAAAAAGATTAATATCCAATTTAAAAAAAAGATATAGGTACAAGTGCAATATCCGTCTATAAATTAATTTATAAATTAGACGTCACAGCTACGACTGTACCACGTACGATATTACTTATGTACTCCCTTGTAAAAAATAAATCAAAAGGGAATTTTTAAATTTTTTAAAAACTTTTTGATAATGTGGGATATTTAATGATTTTATGATAAATTCACAATTTTTTCCCGGTGAAAAACGAACATGTTTTGATAAACGATTTCCTTGATAATGTAAGGATTCAGCAAGATGGCGTCTGCCTTTGCGATAAAGTAATTGATTTCTATGAATTAGTGCTTTTTAAACTTTATGCGTACAGGGTATCTCATATCTGGTGGCAAAAACTTTACAAGTGGATTCCTGGCTTAATAATCAGTAAAAAATGTTCAAGCATCAATAGTTATTGTGATATGCAATATCAAACTATGCTTTTTTTCAATATTGTTTGCAAAAAGTTGAACTATCATTACAGTAACTTATATCGATTATGAAAAACTCATTTTCACATTTTCGTTCATTCGACAAGGCAGGAATCCAACTGTTAAGTTTTCGCTACTAGCTACGAGACACCCTATATATTTGTATAGATTTATACTCTATTGAAAAATAGTCCAATTTTTTTTTTCAAACGAATTGATGTTAAATATGACTAGATTTGAATATAACATAATGTCAAGCATCCTCCAGAGACTGATCTAGTAAAAAATGTAGATAACCACTGAAATACGAAATATAGCAACAAGCGCGGTGGCCACAATCATCTCCGCGCTGCAAGACATGGGCCCTGTGTTTCAATGTTTTGTAATCAATTTCATTCAATTTTTCAGATCTTTTTTTACCTCTCCTAGTGTTCCTAGAAAGAGGGGCCCAATTCAATTCGGTCCGCCGGCCCTGAGACAGCTATTCATAGGATATTCTTAATCTACGGATATTTATAGTTAATTGATGAATAAGAAATCACATTAAAGTAGAAAACAACTTTCCAAACAGATCATTATTTATTTAGTGAATGGCATAGTTTTATATATGCACATAAGTTATATTAAAATAATTGATATATCTTCTTCTTATAGAACGTAAGCGATCATGCAGACGATCATTATCTTGCTTGCAGCAACTGTTAATAATTGGGTAAATTTCCTGAACCATTATTTCAGTATCTTCATCCAAGATGTCCTTTGCCTTTCAGGACCTCTTCTCGCAATTTTACATTTAATTATGAAATGCAGGGTATGGTATTTGCGTAGCCATATCACGGAGAAAATATTACATCATTGTTTGTATTTTTGGAAGGATTTATTTTTCCTTTCGCACCCACATGATTATATTGTAACCCTGTCAATCCAGATTATTTTTAGAATCTGTCTGTAGATCCACATCTCAAATGCCTTAAGCCATTTCACCATTGAATTAGTGAATGTTCATGATTCCATTCTACATAAAAATACAGGGAATATCATTTTTATTTTTAAATTAATTTACTTTAAAGCTGCATACAACCTTTTCATATGGAAGAATGCAGCTCTGGCTTGTTATTTCTTCTTCTTCTTCAGCCTTCATCACTTCACTGCTGGATATAGGCCTCTTTCACCCCTTCCACCCTTCCTTGTTATTTGTTAATTGTAATTTTTCCCCCCGCAGAGGCCACATCGTCGGCCCATCTATTTTGAGGTCTTGCGATGTCTCTTTTATTCTCCCAAGGTCTCCATTTCAGAACTCTGGGAGGTCATGTTTTAGCATCCCGACTTGCAACATGCCCTGCCCATTCCAATTTTAGCTTCGCTACGCGATCCATGATATCCACTACTCTAGATCTGCGCCTAATTTCGTCATTTATAATTCTATCTCTTAGGATTACTCCAAGCATTGATGTCTCTGGATCGTTGCGTGCATTTGAGCTTTTCTACACATTTCTTGTTATTTACGAAATTTAATTTCAATAGAAGAGTTATTATTTCACATAGATTTCAATAGAAGAGTTGTTATTTCATATAGATTTCAATAGAAGAGCTTGTTATTTTAATTTAAACTAAATTGAGCTTTGTAATGCACACACGTTGAGTTAATTTAACACGACTATAGTTTCGAGAGAAGCAGTCCCTTTCATCATCAGGTGTAATTTATAACTAACCTAAATACAGAAATTATGATGAGAGGGACTGCTCGTCTCGAAACTATAGTCGTGTTAAATTAACTCAACGTGTTGTATTACAAAGTTCAATTCAGTTTAAATTAAAATAATCATATCGCACCTCAAAGCCATATCAATTAATAATATTGAAGAGCTTGTTGTTTACGAAATTTAATTTCAGTAGAAGAGTCCCAGTTTTCATTTAATCTGCATTCCAGGTTGAATTTTTTATTTACTCTTTCAATTTTTTTATGGTTTTATCTACGTGTAGGGCACTATAATCGGTTTTGTTTTACTGAATTTATAATATTGCTGTATATTATGTGGGATATAGAAGCAAAGACAGCAATATCCAAAAAAATAAAACGTTTTATAGCACTCACCGAAGATTACTAATTTAAAATGTACTGAATTATAGATTTTATGTGTCGTCTATCTCTTAAAACATGATTCCTATAAATTTATGGGCTACGTTTCCTATAAAATCTCGAATTCAGTGCCTTATAACTTAGTAATCCTCGATGATCGCATTATTTTTTTTTTGGATATTGCTGCCTTCGTTTTTATACCTCACGTATATATGTATTTTGTCTTCTTTACATTCAGTTAATATCTTCGCATACTTTATCGGTGGACTCCTGCCTAAAACGTCAGTCGAAATGAAGAAAATATGAATAAATCTATTTCAAGTCTGCATTTAACTTGTGTTAAAATGAATGAATATATTCGAGATAAGTATCATTCATTATAATACAACGTTTTACAGAAGATAAGTCATAAATATTTTAAAAATCCAAGGTCTGCTTATTTCCATACTTATTGACATTATAATAATGATGTTCAACACATCAGCCCTGATGATGGACCCTGCAATGGGATCCGAAACGTCGGCCCGAAAGGTCGTAACAACACGGCATAATACCCCAGTAAACACAAACTTGAATATAATAATGATGTTTGAACATTTTTACCCCCTTTACATTAACTGGTGGCGTCTGCTTGTCTTCTTGTCTGACGAAAAAACTTTTGATCCATTTTAAACCCCTTTACCGTGATCCAATCGAGCTGAAACTTTGCAAGCAGACTCGTGGCGAGGATCAAGAAGATCTATTAAATTTTCATTAAAAAAAATTAATAAATTTTAGGATTTTTCAAATTTTGAATGGTTTTTTCATACAACTTATTAAGTTGCATGAAAATATTTCAACGCGTCTGGTAGACGCGAAACCTGATTGTAGTATTTTGGATTTTTGGAAATTTTTTATTACTCCCTTTCGTAGCGTCGCCCGACCGAAGCCCAACGCGTAGGTTAAGCGCCAAAACAGTTTCCACTAGTAAATAAGAAAGGGAGTATAATAAAAATTTGGTTTTTATGGGTTAGTTTTTTTACTCATTTGCTCTTAATTTAGGTAGGAAAGTAAAATATATTGGAATGGTTCTGTTACAGCCTGTTTATAAATTTTAGCACATTAAAATAATATTTACGTGCAATGCTAGCCTATATTAAAGTTTACAAGTTTTTAAAAACATTTTTTAATAATATTTTAATATTGCCGTATAGCATATAAAACACGTAATATTATTAATTTTACTACGCTATATAATAATACTATATAATAACATTTCGTTTGAATCAGCGATTTCAATCACTCGAACTCCTACGAGACGGCTGACACCAATATCGCGGCGGTCAAGGACAGTAAAACTAGCAAAGCTAGCGAATTATCACTTATCATAATCGGGGGAAATAAGCGAATCAAACCGAATGTGTCATTAAAAAATGACCAAGTATAAATTTATTCGGAAATACCACACATGAAAATGACTGTAGTTGTGTAGGTACTTAAACAATTGTGACACATACGCTAAAACTTTTATTTTTAAAACTAGCTGTAACCCGTCAAAAATGACGGTACTTTTATACGTCGGTTTCTAAGGAATAATTATGTATTTACTTATTTTATTTTTAAAAAATCGAAAAAAAAGATATAAAAAAAAATAATTAAAATAATTGCTACAAAAAAGTCATTTCTTCCGCCAGACGCTTTGAAGCTCTACATCATTTAAGTTATAGTTCTAAATTTTATATATACAGGGTGTACCAGAGCTAGCAGCAGAAACTTTTCTGGTAAAGTCCTGCTTATGTTATGAGTCTAAAATGTTCAAGCTTGATCCATAGTTATGGAGATATGCAGTATCAAAGTATGCATTTTTTTCAATATCTCTGATTTATTTTTTGCAAAAAGTTGAAATATCATTACAGTAACTGATATCGATTATGAAAAATTCATTTGCTTTAAATAATAAAATAATAAAAACATTGCAAAAAATAACTTTTTTAAATTTTTGAAAGGTTTTTACCTTATTTGAATATTATTATTTATTATTTGACTTGTATTAAAGCGAATGAATTTTTCATAATCGATATATGTTACTGTAATGATAGTTTAACTTTTTGCAAAAAATAAGTCAGAAATATTGAAAAAAAAAAATGCAAACTTTGATATTGTATATCTCCATAACTATTGATATTATGTCATGGTTGCTTGAACATTTTAGACTCATAACATAGTCAGGAATCTACCGGCCAAGTTTCTGCTGCTAACTCTGGTACACCCTGTATATTATTGTCAAAATCCCCTGAACTTAAATGTCATAATATCCAAGCCTTCTTAACCCTACATGCGCATCTATAGAAAATATTTCAGGTTTGATACTACAACGTCAGTCTGGCGGTCGCTGGCTCCTACTTCAGAACGGTTGTATCTGTATGGTGTACATTCGAATCTTAATATTATTTAATTTTATACTTTAGGTGTCTCTGTGGTATTGAATCTTTATTTTTCCATTTGTGTTACCGAAGACGATCCAAGTTGCTAATTAAGTAGACGCGCAGGAGTGTTAACATGTATGTAAATAGCCATTGTACACATTCATGATTAACCACAGCTTATCTTAATTGAAAGTGAGTAAGCATTTCTGCATTCGCCTTGGGCTATATGAAGAAGATGGTATCAGAATTGATGAACAAGAACAAGGTCTGCCAACTCTTTGTTTCTGATGACCAGAACAACAAGCAATTGGGCAGTTTCTAAACCATTTAGAAAACAAAGGGTAGAACGAGTGGTGTAATATTGTTACACTCAACTATTTTTACGCGACTTTTTTTACACGATTTTGAAATAACACGGTCCACAAAAAAATAACAAATACCATTTGATCTAACACAATTCCCAAAAGTAATTTACAGGAAAAAACACTGAAGCGGATAACAGAATACGACGGTCAAGTGGGACCCATGGCAGAAGCGGGGCTGTTTTATGAGCAATAGCTCCAATATTGGCCCTACAATTTTACCGCCTAATTTGGCATTGTTACCTCATACAAGTGCAAGTCGTGCATGGAGGAGTCCACACAAAAACACTTCACCGATTCTTGGATAAAGGTTTATTTCTTTGTGGGAGAGGTACAGTGAGTGGACTTTTGCAGGCCTCTCCGGGTCGTGTCGCCCTTTACACGACGTGACACTAAAATCCTTGTATGTGTAACAAAACACTGATGTACCTATTTTAATAAAAAATGGTTTATATGCCATTACTGCACAACTGTTGGGTGTTGAAAAGTGATATTGCACCATCGTACGTGTAGACATAAAAACACAGGATGTAATTTCTGCTTCTCTTGTCTTGGGTTTTTAACGACAATTATTTTTGAATGCCTTATACTTTTCATTCTCCTCAATCAACATAATATCATCTCAAATTGCAGAAGCACAGTAAATGAATTAAATAAAATAATTACAGGGGCATATATAAATACATCCCGTCTATTCTTGAGTATTGGGGGTAACCATCACCAAAATAATAATCTCGTTATTTTCAGAATATGGACGATGGATTTATAATGAACTGCGAAGAAAGCATTTAATGCAAACTTACTGACTGAAAGAGTATCGACAGATGTTACAGCGATGCGCCAATGGCGCTATCCAGGATGTGCATGCTATTGCATCATATATAAATATATCATTTTAAATAGTTACAACTTGCCCCTGCTGCAACGTACAATCCCACGACTAGATTTTAATTTTTATTTTATTTTTTGTATCTATCCTATACACTAGATCCAGACTAGATCCATATAAAATGAATGAATGGATCTCTGTGATGTGAGATATTCTTCTTCTTTCTGTGCCTCATCAGGTCCCCCGAAGTTGGCGATCACTTTTGCCAAAATCTCTCTGTCCTGCATTGCCCGGAACAAATCCAAAATCTATCTCATTCCGGTCCACTCTCTGATGTTGAGCAGTCAGGACATTTGCTTTCTACTACCCATCTGCCCGTCTTCCTTCTATCTTGCCCCAAATAAGAAACCTTCTTCACTTTCGACAGTAGATCTGTACTGACTCCAGCTAACGATATAACCATATTTTATTAGAAGTTGATTAATGTCAAGAAATAAATAAAATGACTCCAAAGAAGAGATCTTTTCTCGCATTGAAGTAAAAATTGCTGCACCTTTTTAATTTCTTAAGACACAGTTATATGGGTGCAATTTGTTGCATCAAGATTTCGTAATTAAAGCCGCATGTTTTTGATCGATTTAATATGGTCACATTACGTCCAGTTACAAGTCATACATTGTAAGCAGTCGTACAATCAGGGCTGTAGAGCCGTTTGAAAATCTACCGACTCCGACTTTGCATATAGCGCGACTCCGACTAAGAAATGCTCTTTATACACAAATGTAATAGGTACCGATCTAATCAGCTGCATACTCCGGGACTATATTCCCTAGATATAACTCGCTATAAAAAATGACCTCCGCGTAAATGTATCTCGTATGCTTGATTCACACTGGATACATTTATTGGTTCTTACAACACTGATGTATAGAAGTGAAGTCTGGAGTTGGCAGAAGAGAAATGAAAGTGCAGTGGAAATGAGATCACTTGGAATGATATGTGACAAATCCATTTACGATAGAGTAAAGAATGAACAAATGATGAAAGAATGTAAAGCCGATTTTATCATAGTTAATAAAATTAAAAAAGGGTCGATCGGGTGGTTTGGACATGTTGAGCGAATGAATGAGGAAAGAATGGTGAGAAAGATATATGGAGCAAGTGTTGACCGCGCCAGAAAGAGAGGGCAAACATGGAAGGCGTGGCGCGACCAGATTAGGAGCCTCTACAATATTGTCGAGCTTGCATGATGTATGAATGTGGATGAGGCAAGAATTGTGTGTGAGCACAGAAGAGTGGCATTCTATCTTCTTTGAAACGTCGCGTCGCGATAGTAAATAAG
Source organism: Agrypnia vestita (assembly GCA_016648135.1). NCBI lineage: Eukaryota > Metazoa > Arthropoda > Insecta > Trichoptera > Phryganeidae > Agrypnia > Agrypnia vestita. The sequence continues at coordinate 72,337 of JADDOH010005482.1, forward strand.
TTGTTATAATATTAAAAAATCTTAGGATAACTATGGATGCATCAACTTTATATTTATTTAATTATGAAATCTGGGCGTCACAGTCATCAATAGCAAATTAAGGAAAGGCAATCGAGATGGTATGGACATATTGGATGCAGATTACCTGATCACATTGTTAACCAAGCGATCTCCATGGATCTTCCCCGAATTACATCCGGAGGAAGACCAAAAAATTCATGGGTGGCGCAAAGGGGTGCTCAGATGCAGAAACACGGATTAGGTGACGTTAGTTGATGACAGTGAGTTGGGATGAAGCCAGGAAGAAGAAGAACTTAATAGCTAATATTTTTGCAAAGAGTCAGTTGTTTGATTGATGGAAAACGCAAAAATCAATGCTTATTGCTTAACCATTACTACGTTCTATTGTTCTGTCCTCATCATCTATTCTTACTACAGATAAAACAACCGGTCCTTAGTTAGGGACGGCCCTAGTTTGATCAAACATCTGAGCGTGATTCTAATTACCCGATCGGTGTCGTCAGGCTCTCGGTGAAGCGGTAGGCTTGATATTTTATTTAATGGGCATACGAGGAATTCAGTATTGCGGTGATAGTATTATATATTACTGTGCACCTTGACTGCAGCCTAGATTATCTGGCTACCATGAACACCGCAGTAGCCTTGATATTACGTATTATTGACTGATCACAAAATATGCTACGTATTTTTGATGTCAGACGTCCTAGGGTAGTGAGATTTTGAAGTGGAATTTGGCTATAGATGAACCTTCTTACGCGTGTCTATGTTCTAGGGTAGTAGATAGTAAATCTTTGAAAATTGATAAATTAACGAAATATTTTTATGGATATTACATTATGATGTTATAGCTCTCACCAATCGCGCCAAACAGTATATATACTCTGCACTATGTAGCGCTACATGATAGTGTACAATTATCATTCATTTAGATGGCACGGTTGTCCGACGGAGTGACTATAACGCCCTTTGATTGCCAATAATTTCGCTGTTTGTGATCTAATTTGGATAAAACAAACTGCAAATAAAACAATTATATAAAACATGCCATTATTTTTTATTTCTCCTTTCCAAAGATGTTGTCTTAAATTCAAAAGAGACAGCAACATTGAAGCACCGAGTTCTCTAACGCTAACTCATTTCTTTCTTTCGTTTTCCAACAGTGGGATGTTTCACATCAATCCATCATGAAAAACGGAGTCTCTATTAAGATAAATTATAGAAGTCTCATAGAAACGGAGCTATGTAAGTATATTAGAAACGTGTTTGGAAGACTTTTTATACTATGGCCTTGGGCTTACGACCTGCTTACGAGTAATCACTCTACAGAATGCAACGACGATGGAATTGGTGAACGTTGCATTGTGTAAAGTAATCACTTAAGCCAGCTCATACAGGTTGTAAGCCCTACGCCATCGTATAAAAATACTTCTGTTTTCTCGTTCTCATATATACATAGCTTCACGTTTCTCATATACACATAGCTTCGTCTCCATGAGACTTCTATAATTATTAATCATAATTAAAAAATAATTATAATCTGTCTGTCGATAATACCCAGTAACTGTGTTCTCAGAATAAACAAACAAGAATATTGTTTTATAAAACTAATTCATTCCACAATATTTGTGTCAGACTAAAACACTTTCTGCTAACGTCATGAACCTGTAACTATGACATCAAAATATATAATTTACGTTACAGCATACATAATAATTATCCATTTACAGTTTCACAATTTTAAAAATTAATTGCATACGCATTATCAATTACAAAACAATGAAATGTTTTATATAATCATAAATATTTATTAAGTCCTGCTTACTGTAATAAATAACGCGATTCTTCGTATAATTTTAAGTATAAATTATTTTTCGCAATCATTAAATTACTAGGAATGTTTCACAACTTAATCTTTTACAGTATAATACATATTTTTATATGTATTTGAATCCATATTTACATCGGTTTATATTTGACACAACATTTTACATTTTTGCTGGAAATAACTACTGCTGGCATCAGAGCTCGTTCCTGAGTGTCAGTGTAATATTGTAGCAGTGTTGCATTTGTTGCTTATTGTATGGACTGATATTAAAATCCGCCCGTCTGTCTGTCCCAGTGATTTTGTGTAACGTCTGTAATTTCGCTCGAATTCACGACTTAAGAAACGACCTGAGATGGGGCTTAACCCCGGGCCACCAAACCCGAACCGGCCGTTTCACGCATGTTGCTACGGCCGCCTCTTCGTAGCGCCAAAAATATGTTTGTTATCCCATCCCATCAACAACTGAAATACAATCCACTTAATTACGTTTAATCTGACGAATACTAGTAATCTTTCAATACACCTTTTAAAATATGTTTAAATATTACAAAGATGATGGCAAAAACGTCAAGTTGCACGTATTTGTTCGCTAGTCTGGGAAGCCTTTGCAGCGGGGAATTAAAAATGTAAACAAATTCACGAGTTATATGCAATATTTTTGTCTAATGATGGGTGTGTTTTTAAGATTTTGTGAATGTGTATACTCCATGAAGTCCTTTTCCTTAATTTATTGAAAGCTCTTTCATAAAAAAATAATTTAAATTTGTGTTTGCTATCATTATGCCGTTGGATCTTTTGTCTTTGGTGCAAATGTACGTGGACCTTTTGTCGAGTCACGGATTTTAGGCCATCGGTCGCCAACAGTTTGTTTTTTGTTTTTGTTTTCGTTTAGTTTCATCGCCTACCTTGAACATGAACCGCTATCACGTGGCCGGGCAGGTCGAGCTATTTCAGCACAATTATTCCTGAAGCCGATAAAACTATTTTCGTCGTAGCGAGAGTGCGCTGCGTACTTGGAAGTTGCCAGCTTCCTTAGCCAGTGCTTGGATCAAATATTATTTTTAAGTTTTATTCGAGTTCTTTCAAATAATATTTTAAAGCACTTTATAAAAACTTTTATACTGACCGCAAGACTCCCTTAAAATTGTCTGCGTGTGGAAAGAAAGAAATTTCCCCCTTTTTACTTTTTTCTCTGTGATCAATATTAACGATTTTTTCTACTTTTGAATAGCTGTCATTTTAAAGCACGAAGGCAGATCAGACTAAGTAACGAACTGAGCTATGCAGTGGCGTGCAGTGCATACGAACAATAAGCTGCGCATTATTATATACTAGCTGTAACCCGGTACTTTTACATGTCAGTTCCTTAGGAACAAGTATTTATTTTATTTAAAAAAATTCTTTAAAAAAATATATTGTAAAGAAGTTACGGACGTACGGGGACAGACAGACAGACAGATAGACGGACGGACGGACGGACAGACAGACAATGAAATTATTAGGTATAATTGGGATTCTGGGAAACAAATGTTCATTAACAATATTTTAGTATATATGTTCTGAGACCACAATTACTGGATTTTGTCCGCAGAGGATTTAGTACACAATTTATAGGGTGACCCAGGGCTTACGAACTGGCTTTAGTGATCAATTTACACAATGAAACGTTCACCAATTCCACCATAAAACATCCGCACATTATCAAATTTTTGAAAGTTGTATATGTATATGTTCTAAATCAGTTTTTTTTCCAATTTTTATTTAAATTCAAATTATGTTTCTGTTACTTGCTTACGCGCTTCAAATTTGTTTATTGAATCCGCGTAAATTTTCTTTGTAACTTTTGCAATTGTAAAATTTTAATTATGTAACATAATCCAACACTGATAACTGAGACTTATTTATCTAAATATAATAATTTCGTTGCCTGTCCGTCCGTCTGTAACTTCGCGTAACGTTCGTAATTTCGTTAGAATTCATGGCTAAAAAAAACTAATTAAACGGCCAAAGATGGGGCTTGAATCCCGGGTCACCAAACCAGAAACGGCCGCTTCACGCATGTTGCTTCGGCCGCCTCTTCGTGGATCGCAAAGAAAATACTATAAATGTATACTAGGGCTTAGCAAAGACGCGAACCGATGTTCCGTCATTTTATGGGTTACAGGTAGTTTAGTTACATATTTGTACATGATCGTACTACATTGGTATACTAAATATACATGTGCATGTTTATGCTAGAGCAGGTCGAAGACACTTGTAATTGCCGAACATCTAATTAATTTTGATCACATATTTGATGATAACACAGGGTCACAAATTTTATAAAAAACGGAATAGATTTGCGACTTAACAATCTAGAAGCATTAGAAATTAATAAAGCTATCAATAATAATACGTAAATAATAAATAAACAAACAAATTTATCTAATAGTCCGATTTTAGAGCTTCACCTAGTTGAAATTCTGTCCCTCGCTGATTTTATTTCCCCATGTAAATGTCTTTATTAGTCTATATTATATTGTCCAACCGAAACTAGTTGACGAATGACGAATATATATTAATTAGTTATTTAAAACTAAGTAATCAATTTAATATAATGTCAAGCCACAGAGCTTGCTTTTTTCTTTGAAAATTTAATAAAAATTATGTGTGGAGGGCTTTTTTACTCCCTTTCTTTTAACTCGTAGCGTCTGCTTGTCTGCCGAAAAAACTTTGGATCGATTTTTAACCCTTTTCCCGTGATCCAATCGAGCTGCAGGCAAACTCGTGGCGACGATAAAAATGATCTAAAAAAAAATAATTTAATAATTATAGTATAATTTTAGATTTTTCGAAATTTTTTATTACTCCCTTTCGTGTGGTAGACACGAAACATATTTCAACTAGTAAATGAGAAGGATAATATAATAAAAACTTGGTTTTTACGGGATAGTTTTTCAAATTGCTGTAGGGTATTTTTTTTAGATACGCCAATGAGAATGCCGTACGTGCTTTATTTTTGTTGAATTCTCAATCGCATTGTTAATGCAAGCGAGCGCGCCCGATAATTTGACAGTTATAACAATATTGTTCTTATTTAGGTCACAATATTGAGGTAGGAAGCCGCAGACGTGACGCCGCGTCGGGGCTGAGCGTGCTGCCAGTGTAAGGCGTCTGATACACATGCTTCTTTAGTGGCACGTGAGCATGCGCAGTATCGACTTTGACAGTGGCATGCTTATTAGTGGCATGTGTGTACGCACATTGCTAGAAATGAGCATGCCACCTAGTGGCATGCTCAAAAATCAACCGCCGGTTGATTTATAAGCATGCCACTGTCATTCACCATAGAGAAGGGGTATCTTTGGAGCATGTGTGAACAGACTTGCTTATTTATGAGCATGCTTATGTCATTCGCGGGCTTCGCGGCTAGTATTATCGATGCGATCTTCTCAAACATTACTTTTCGTGACTTATTATAGAAATCACGAATGTTTGCGGAATACTCGGTCACCGTTGTGTAAAAATAATATAGTGAGAAATAATGTTTACGAAACTTTATTAATAGGCATGAATGATTCAAATCTTACAATAAAAATTATATAAACTAAAATCAAAAATGTGCGGATGAAAACTCGGGAACTTTTTTGATTTATTGATTCACTTGAATTTTCTATTTCAGTTTGCAAAGTTTCCATTTTGAACAAGAGCGTCTCTATTCTATGACAAGAGCATGCCACTAATAAGCATGTGTGTTTGATTGTTAGCTTTGGGCATGCTTATTTATGAGCATGCCTTTAATAAGCATGCCAGTAATGAGCAAGTGTGTACAGTTGTTAGGGCATGCTTATTAGTGGCATGCTCATTAGCATGCCAGTAAAGAAGCATGTGTATCTGTACCTTAAACATCCGCCATCTTCGGCGCTCTCGTTTGTTTTGACCTGTCGCACACATTCAAACCAACTTGCGATTTAAAGAAAACATCGTCATTACGTTAGCGCACACATCTCAGCTGTCTTAGGTTAAGATGCGATACGTGATGAATTGAAATTAATACGAATAAGGATCCATTTCAGTTCAGCTGTGTCTAATGCTTTCCGTGTTTCTAAGCAAATTATCCTGACTTCGCTCGCGATTTGGATTGTTGTATACTAGTCCGATCAAATTAGACATCCGACCCGGGAAAAGTTCCAGGAATGCTGAATTTGGCATGGAACTTGATATAATTATTAATTATAGATGTCTAACAGACACGAAGCTATTTATATGGGAAACACACAAATACATCTCTGTGAGACTTCTATGATTTATCTTAATTAATGATTATCCCTTTGTGGACAAAATCCAGTAATTATGTTCTTAGAACATAGATTAGAACTTAGAACATAATACTGGATTAATCTAAAACAATATCCTAACAAAAAAAAATTCTTAACAATATCCCCAAATTCCAAAAGTTCCCATCGATCCGCGGGGTCAATAGGTCCAAAACTAACCAAAAACCTTCTTGTTAGAAGAAATATGCCTTTAGACCGCAGGACCAAGCGCATTGACTTAGAACCTTTCCTTACCTTTGTTTAAATACATTGTAGAATGAAAAGTGTATCTAAGTTAGCGATAATGGACGAGATATTTTATTTAAATTAATTATTCTTGGCAGGAGAGAGAAATAATCAATATATTGAAGCATTTTAATTTTGAGATGTGATCGAAGAAGGAATGGAAAAATCCAGAAATGTATGGATAAAGCCTATTTATTTGTTTCTTTATACATCAAATCCAAAATTTCACCTGAATGTAAGAAGGTGCATGTTTCATTAGAGAATTTTCACCTTACGTATTGTGGTGTACCTAGTGTGCTCTAACTATAGTGACTACGCCATTACCTTTCCACTCTTGATCTTCTTCCCACACAGCATCTTAATTATTAACAGATTAAACAGATCGTACTTCGGCTTACTGTCATAAGTCACGTAATAGCTCAAACATCACATAGCAATATCGGTTACTCTAGTACAGTAGTATTGGTAAAATGACAACTTTTATCAATACACTTATACACACAACTACAAGTATACTTAGTGTGATTAAATTGTTAATGTTATTTATAAAAATAATTTAACATGTCTCCTGAATTTCTGGTCCAGCCGATGATTAACTTTTAGAATTTTGAACATCTGGGAAAAATGTGACAAACAACAATAATTTACAACCAGAAATAAGTTGCAGGGTAAATAAAATCTAGAAACACTTGTTAATTTTTTTTACGGAAATTACTGTCGCAGAAGTTGTTGTCACAGAATTAGAAGATTAAACTTTTTAAAATAAAATAAAACACGTCAACTTTGTATGAAACCGCGAATGTATTAATTGACTCGAGCTTTGTCAGGGCGTAATATTTATAACTTGTTAATTACGCCCTGACGAAGCTTGAATCAAGCGAAATCGGTTGGCGTTAGGAATTAATAAATTCGTGGTTTCGTACAAAGTTGACGTGTTTTATTTTATTTTAATAAGTCAAATCACAAATTTATTGCTTTCTACCAAAATATTAAGCTGCTCATTATCCTTTGTAAGTAGAAGATCGGAAGGAATGAGAACGTATTAAGCATCAAGCTATAGGCATACCAGCGGGTCGCGGTTTTCAGCACAAGATGATGAAGAATACGATGGCTCTCCATCCTAAAGAAGTTGAATGGACGAAGGTTGCAGTAAGGACATGTAGAGAAAACATGGGTTCGGTAACGCGTACAAAGTCCTCTTACACAAGGACCAATACTGAGGGTAAAGTAGGAATGTGGATGGGCGGATTACACCGAATATTACGAATGACGTGAAAGAGGGGAAAGTAGGTACTGTAGATTAGACCAAGACGGTGATGCAAGGGAAGTGAAGTACATAGAACCACAACGCCGATGTCAAGGGATGTATGACGCTTTGTCCGAGTACCATGAAACCGCTAAAGAAGATAACGAATACGATCGACAGTTGAAGTATATTTTTAAGAATAAAATTATCATAAGTATCATGTCGACTACTATTTTAGAACTGAGACAAAGCGATGGATCTGAGCTAAAGGTGGCTCGGGTCGACCCCTCGACCTTTGATACCCGAGACGCAACCTGTCACAACTGGCACACCTATGTGCACAAGGATTCTGCATAGTGGTTATTGCACTAGGCATAAAAGTTATTTTTACGTGAATAAAGTCACTAGAGATGCAATTATTGTTGTTGCGTTTCGAAATGAAGGTGGGTGACCTCCCATTCTTGAATTGTATCCCATAAATCGCCAAGCAAATAATATAAATCTGCAGGTCAATGGTGAAATATCCAACGCCAGGATGAGCTTATTGAATTCAGTTGGAATATGATGAATGATGACTGATGACACGAGCAATGATATACAGCAAACCCTCGGTAAGAATGGTCTTGCTAGGCGCGGTTTTAAGATAACGCGATTCAGCTAACTGAGATTTTTTATATACAAATATACGCTTCAAACTTAAATTTTTAAAACATTTGTAGTAAGAGTTAGTTTTGTTTTTGCGGCCGTGCCGCCTCGCACCGGTTTATACGACCCGTGCGAGGCAGCACGGTCTTGCATTGTAGCTTGTAAAAAAATGTCAACCTGGAGACGAATGAGAAGGACCGATATGGGAGCTTTTGCTCATAAAATGGTCCTGGGTAAGCGGTGGGTACCATTCACAGTAAGAGTTAAAAGCATCATGTGCAATGGAAATTCACTGCTTACCCAGGACCGTATGCGCGAAATCTCCTATGTCGGTTTTATTTGTTTGTGGGTGGGAATTTTCAATTCTGAATGATAACTATGGCATGTTGCAGTACAAAACTGTAGCAATGTAATACGGTATAGCTACAAGCATCCAAATGATATAATACAAAATCATAATAATTGGTATAACATCAAAGACTAATAACAATACATAAAAAAAAATCATTTATAGTTCTCCTGTACTGCAGAGGTTCGGTGAATTATAAAGACGGCAAGACAGTTAGTTGTTTTAACTGTTACGTCATATTATATGATTTTAAGGAGCTTTTGCAATTTCAGGTGAAGGAATTTATAGAATGCTGGTGTAATCTGGATTTTCAAAATCTCAGAAATATTAATGATGTTCTGAAAATGATAATAGCGGACTGTTTTCAAGACATTGACCTACAGATAGAACTAAACCTAATTTTTAAATAAAAATGATTAATCTTTAAATAAATCAACAAATAATTTTAACCTTTTTAAAATTTTACAAAAATTTTTGTTTTGAACGCCAAATAAAAGGCCAGGTGGTTGCGATTATCTTATTCATATACTTCGTGTTGACCGACTCTAAACTAGTCCCAGTGCTAACTGCCCGCTGGCTAATGGAAGAGAGAGAACGAGAGCTTGGGCTCTCCTTTTTTATAGCCGCGCCCCTTTGTACTCTCGGTAAAGTGGCCGGCCCGAATACACCAGAGAGTAGAAAATACTAATTTTTAATATATTCACAATCCACTAGTTCTAAATTCCAAACCGAATATTTATCAACAGCGTAGTTTTTGAAGAACTTATCTCCGAAGTTGGCAAGGGATTGCTGTAATAAATTATTATTTCTAAATACCTTTGACATACTATTAATTCATTTTATTGAAATATCAGCGTTTTAAGGTCGGTTTATGACCTTTATGGAGAGTCCTTCAAAGACAAAAAGTGTCTAAGTAAATGTAAGGTGGTAAATAAAATGTATAAAAATTCATACCTTTCAAATTATCAAGCAAATTCTTATAACATACTAATTAGTATAAATCATCAATTACTATTTTACTGCGTGTGGCTCCAGAGCCACACGCAGTAATAAAGAGAAAATTGATTTAGAATCATCTTAATTAGTCAATCTTCCAACGATGTAATGTATTTAAAAATATATTGCGTCTATCTTGTGATTCAGTCAGTGGCCGGGCTTAAGTCCTTGTTTCAGAAGATAGTCCTTTTATCATAACACAAGAATTTGTTTTTAATGAAATTTAAAGTAAATTAAATTTCAATAAATATTATTATTATTAAGTTCTGCAGGTTAAATATTATTTTAAATGTGACAGCTGTTTCGGCTTGTAACGCCATTATCAAACAGTCCGATAATTTTTCGCAAGGTTTTTATCATTTTATTCGAGTTGTATTAAAGAGAATGAATTTTTCATAATCGATATTAGTTACTGTAATGATAGAACAAAATTTGCAAAAAATAAGAACGTTGATATTAACTTACATCGAATTTTAAAAATTCATTCGCTTCAAAACAAGTCAAAGTAATTTAAAAAATCTGTTTCTAATTTCTACAAGAATTAATCATTTATTTGAGTTGTATTAAAACAAATAAACTTTTGACATTTGATGTAATGATATTTCAACGTTTTGCAGAAAATAAGTCAGAAATACAAAAAAAAGATGCCAACTTTGAAGTCGCTTATCTCCAAAACTATAGATATTGGGACATTGTCACATGAACATTTTCACTCATAATTTAGATAGGAAAATACCTGTAAGGTATCATGTACTAGCCTGAAAAAGTGGGCCTGATTATAACATTCTTAAAGTTTGTGTTTACTGGGGTATTATGCCGTGTTACGACCTTTCGGGCCGACGTTGCGGATCCCATTGCAGGGTCCATCATCAGGGCTGATGTGTTTGTTGTCTTGAATGTTGGTGTTGTGGTTAAGTCATGATGTGTTGTATTGTGTTGTGTGTATGATTCATCTGTTGTCTGATCACTATCTCTGCGGAGTCTGCGACGGGAATGACTTTGAAGCGCCGGATACCAAGATGTTTTTAATTTGAGACCATCATCTCTATTAATGTTTATCGGATGCTTGTAGATTTCTAGTGCTTCCTTGATAAGACGCGCATGGTGACTCTTAGGCTTTCCAAGGAGTCCTTTTCCCTAAGAGTCACCATGCGTGTCTTAAGGAGAAGGTTCTAGAAAATTCCCGAAAGTTCTATAAGGTTCTAAACTGAATGGCGTAATGTGTCGGTGTGTCTAGAAGGTTTCTGTACATTCGATAAATTTCTTGAAAGATCTGGAAGGAAAATGTTCTAGAAGGTTCGCGAAAGTTCTATGACGATCCAAACAGTGTACTAAAAATCTACGCGTGTGAAGCCGCGCGGGCACAGCTAGTTAATAAGAATTATTTGACAGCTGCAATTTTTTTTTAATTTTCCCCTCGGGCGATTGGCCGCGGAATTAAATGGTAGGTAGGTGGGTACAGACTGCTTTACCAGCCGAAGAAAATATGGTGCCAGTGCGTAGGCCTACATTATGGCGGAGCACTGAACAGCTATATCACTCCGTAAAGGTCTTACATTGTACATTTAATATGTGGGATGCAATTTACGTACGCGCTTATTCCCGGGTCCTCGGTGGAGTTATTTTTAAACTTTCATGGCTAAAGTGCACGTACATCGTCGTCTGTTCTGTTTGTTATCGCTTCCGTTACTAAAGTGGCAGACTGCAACAAGATGGCGCGCGCGGAATTAAAATCTTAATTCATGTTAACCTTTCAAAGATTGTGAAAATACTTAAGACTTAAGTTTTATATTACGGTCGTTCGACTTATTAGGTATTGAAACAAAATATTATTAAATAATATTTTAAATAAGATAAAATATATAAGACTCACAGAGACTATATATGTCTCTAGCATAGAGACCAATCAAATATATATAAGTTTCCTAGAATTCGAACATATATACAGAACTTTCATCATCATCATCTTTTCTTATCCTATTCACTGCATCGACAAGGCGCCTCCATTCGTCCTTGTCTTGCGCTTTTTGTACGGCCATTCCTCACACAGTTTCTGGATTTGCCTCGCCCAACTGTGTCCATTGGACGTCTACCTTTAGGAATCGCACTAAGTATTTTCTTTGGAATTTGGTCATCAGACATTCCTCCCCACTCCCCACTCCCACTCCTATCCCTCTATTTAATATATGTTTTCTTTATTGCTTGACTTAATATTTTATGCCGTGGATCTCTATAATTGGTCTACCAACTACCCAATATGTTAAGCCATTATAATAAAGTGTACTGTTGAGATTCCTAAAATAAAATAAAAAAATAAAAAAAATAAAAAATTCTTAGTACGTGCCCAAGCCACCTCAGTTGCGATTTAGCTATGAAGAGTAGTAGTGGTTCAACGTTTAGGTCGTTTCGAATCGTCGAGTTTCTTATTCGATTCCATTTCGTAACCCCTGCCACTCCTCTCAAGTACTTCATTTCGGCAGCTTGGACTCAAGAGCTTGTTCGTTCGTTTAGCATCCATATATGGTGACCGTACGAACATTGCATTGTGTTGAGTGATCACTTAAGCCAGCTCATACAGGTTGTAAGCCCTGTGCCATCGTATAAGAGACTTCCATACATTTCTCATATATAAATAGCTTCATCCTTGTGAGACTTCTATAATTTATCTTAATTAATTTATCATCCCTCTGAGAACAAAATCAAGGAACTGTGTTCTTAGAACATACCTTCATATTTTATTTTATTTATTTAATTGAATTGTACATAATGGTGTTAATTACATATCATACATTTGAAAAATAAAATAAGAATATTATCGCTTACCCACTTTTAATAGAGAATTTAATTCTCGTGTTTGAAAGTGAGGGGCATTGTCATATATGTATACATATATTGTTAATGTAATCATCAGTAGCATTATATTAGAAAAGTGAAAAAAGATATAATGTTAATTATACATATATTGTTAGAATAATATTTTGTTTTTGTACCGTAGAAACGCTATGATGCTGTGATATGACTCCAGCGAAACGTCTAGAATCGAATCTCTACACATCAATACGGTTCGAATAAAATATCAATTTTGTTTCTTATCACCTTATTATGAAAATATATCTAGGAATAGCTACTAAAGGTCCGATGATCATTAAAATGAATGCTTATAACTATATTGTACCTATGTACAGGCCCACCCTAATATATAGCCAACAAATTTAATTCCTAACGAAGAGATTGAGAGGGAGGATCCAAGCTGCCGAGATGAGTTTTCTAAGGGAGGTAGCGAGAATCACACTGGTGGACAGGGTGAGAAGTGCCGACATAAGGTGCATAGCCCCTATTCCTCAACATAGATACATCACAAATGAGGTGGCTTGGACATGTGCTTATAACGCCAGAGGAAACAGTACCAACAAGTGTCAATCCCAGAAGGAAGGCGACCGGTGGAATGACCCAGATTAAGATCGGAGGAACAGCAACAAAAAACAGAATGGGTCTTGACCGGTTATTAACACACACGGAAGCAGCACAAGACAGGGGAATATGGAATCACAGAATCTTTGGGCCCCCGACCCTACTAGAATAAGGGATGAATATGATGATGATGATAACAAGGTTTTCTCTGCTTGAATTTTATTATATATTATGTATTTTACTAATCGAGTTTCGAGAGTAATAACCAATCATCACCTTCCCTGTCGATGAGAGGATCTGTCACTCTCGAATCTCAATAAGTAAAATACTAGCCGAAAACCTTGTGAAAAATCACGGGACATTAATTAATAACGACCCTTGCGTGTAACATGAGCCGCGAGCTGATTGACGTGTCACATTCGGCCGCCCGGGCCTCATTAGCGGCTAATCACCATCAGTGTTGTAGTTATAATTCCAGCGAGTTATGGACAGACAGACATTCGAAATTTGGATAGTTGATATAATATTTAATTAAACTCAAGTGGAAAAATCATTGTTATATTACATCCATTTTAATAATCATCATGAATAATCTCTACAATGTTTACGCCAATTCCATAGTTGGCATGTTAAAACCAGTTTTTAAGTTTTAAATTTTATTTAGGGAGGGATTATTAAGTTTTATATTTTTAAAATAAACCATGTATTACCAAGATTGTATAAACTATATAAAAAAATAAATTGATCTAAATATTATGAATATACACATAGATATCAAAATACATTTCATTTTATGTTTCGTTTCTGTAAAATTAATATAATGTAAAAAAATCCACTATGAGCCATTCGATTTGTCATAAAAAATAATTATGTATAATATATACTTTTTCATAATATTTACACGTTCTGAAAGGTCGCCACGCGTTGAAAATTAAGTCGCCATTGAGCTAATTTATTTATATAAAAATCTCAATTATGAATCTCGTTATAATAAATTATTTCAATTTATGTATTGTTATTGTTAGAATGTTTATGATTCAAAATATATTTCATTATATTATATTAGATTGGTAGGAAAATAATAATGTCAAACAATTTTTTTCAATGAAAGTGTAATTTCGTCGTGTTCATGTAAAAAGCTAATAGACTAGAATAGGAGCCAGCGATCGCCAGACTACTGAAATATTTTCTGTAGATGTACACTACAGTAGGTAAAAAGTTTTGGATATTATGACATTTGAGTTCGGGAGTTTTTGGCAAATAACAGGTAATAAATGTACAAAAAATGAACCAAAATACTGCGAGTAGCGTAGGAGCTATTTCCCCCTCCCCCTTTATCTCGCCCTCATCACCGATATATTTTCCATGCAAATCTGTCCCGTTTGACCGATCTGACTCAAATTTTGCAAACTTATTCTTTAGGACCCGGCGGGTAACATAAGCGATATTTCTCTCCTAATGAATTACGCACTATCAAAATCTCTCGTATGGTCCACACGAATCTGGAATCATTCTAGATTATTCTCATACACTCTGGAAACATCGAGAAAGCGATAACCTATAAAAAGGATTCGACCGGCTACTGCGCGATCAGTCGTGTCGGAGTTATTTGACAGCGATAAGTCCACAGACACAGCGAAATCGCGCGGTGTGTGTTGCTTGCGAGTGGTGATTCCAGCGATGGTGATTCAAGGAAGTACCTACCGGCGGGCGAGAAGTTTTCTAGTGCGGATCTGAGCGATTTAAATGACGTGCCTCAATATTCTCAGTATACGAGTTATTCCTGTTAATCAGTGCGAATTATTTATTACATAATAGTGTGTGAAACATGATACCCTGGTGCAAGAACATCTCTGTGGGTGAAAGGAACAACCGAATAAGTAAAAAAAAAATCGCGTTTTGGGTTATGCAGAGTTGTTCTTTAAATACACATCTAGCAAGAAAAAATTAGACCAGACAGAAAAAAAATAAAATGCGTCTGTTTATTAATTTTTGGAAAATGGACAAAAAAACGATGTTAGTCAACTTGGTTCAATGTTCATGTACAAAAAACAAAACTGCAGGTGTAAAAATTAGATAAAAAAACAAAGGCTTTTAGAGATATTTCGTAAACAAACGAAATTCCCAAATTTTGTTTTGGCTCTCCTGAATACCTGCATTTTTTTACTCATTCGGTTGTTCCTTTCGCCCACAGTTTACATATGTTTTATGTACCACAGCAACTGACGTAAATTATCGCTGATTATTCAAGGAATGTTACGTGTACACATGGCGGAATGGAACAGACGTAAAATAATATTTTTAATATTATTGTCTACGGAGTAAATACTTTGTATCAATTTCAATATTTCTATATTTTTTATGATCACACCACTTCTGCGCAGTAAAATAATAGCGAGTCAAAGATCAATAGATCTTAATGACCTTCGACATTGTGAATTAAGAAAACACCACAATAATGTGCGGATTTCACTGAGACAACTCGTTTCTTCTAGTGATGAGATAAACCAACCACCTATATAACATGGAGTTGGATAAACCGTGATTGTGGCCAGTAGCGCAGCAATAACAATTAACCTGTCTCCTTCATTACAGACCTTGGTCTTTTTATTTGTTTATTTATTTATCATTGCCCTAGTGGACTTTTTATAGTATTATAGTTTTTATTATTATATTATTATACAATTTTTTTTACTTAAACTTAAAACACGTTTTAAAATAAAAAATTAATAGAAATAAAATATATTCAAAAGAAACTAACAATCGTTCAAACACTTTATAAATATACAGGGTTATTTGTAAAACATTAATAACCTCGCAGAACTATATTCCTGCCTTGATTCTGAGTCGAAAATGTTCAAGCTATCATGACCTAATATCAATAGTTATAGAGATATGCGACATCAAAGTTTTCATTTTTTTTCAATATTTCTGACTTTTTTTAATAAAACGTTGGACTATCATTACAGTAACATATATCGATTACGAAAAATTCATTCGTTTCAATTCAATGGTATTCGAGAAGAAGGAAAGTAAGAACGTGTGAAATACTAGTAGGCAATGAATATCTGGAACGAGTAGATGAGTTTGTGTACTTGGGAAGTATGTTCGATAGAAGATAGTGGATGGTTAAGAAAAATTTCAAGAAGACAATGACTGCGGGGAGTATGGTGAACGGTGCTTTGAATGCAACAATTTCTAATAGAATTGTGTCCAACGACATGTATGAAAGTGAAGCCTGGAGCTGGCAGAAGAGGAGCGAAAGTATAGTGAATGCAGTGGAGATGAGATCCCTTAGATGTATGTGTGACAAATCCATTTATGATAGAATAAAGAACGAAGATATTAGGAATGAATGTAAAGCTGGTCTTAGCGTAACTAATAGAATTAAAAAAGGGTCGCTCAGGTGGTTTGGGCATATTCAGCGAATGAATGTGGAAAGAATGGCAAGAAAGATATATAACACAATTGTTTACGGCACCAGAAAGAGAGAGCGACCGCGGAAGACGTGGTAAGACCAGATTAAGAAGATACTGGAAGATACTTCGCATGAAAGCAACCGTCGAGCTTGCATGCGATGTGGTGGATGTGGCCTGTGCAATGAATGTGGATGAGGCCTGAGTTGTATGTCAGGACAGAAGAGTGTGGCGCTCTATCCTCTCTGCTTACCCCAACGGGGAAAAGGCGTGTTGGTAAGTAAGTAAGCATTAAAATAATAAAAATATTTGATACGTGCGTTGGATAATACATTCAATAAATAAGAACGTCTTTAGCATTTATCTGTAACTAATTTAAGGAAAAAATATCTGTAATGTATTGATGGTACAGTTGCCGGCAAACTTCGTGAAATTCTTTGGCTAAGTGGGGGAATGCGCAGAAGACGAAATTTGGGTCTCGTTGGTGGAAAGGTAGATGCGCAAACGTCCCCCCACTACGCCGCAGAATTTCAAGATGTTTGCCGGCTACTGTATCTTGACATGGCACCCGGACCTCGGTTGCAACTACGCCACTGATTATTTTTTGGTTTTTAAACATAACGATGATTCGTAAGTGTGAATTAACGATTGAAGATTTAGATTATAGTGTATCGAAGATTGCTCGCTGATTGACGAATAATTACAGTTAACAATTATTATTACAATGGAACACTTATCACACAATCACGGTTGTGGCATTATGATATTATCAAATATTAATCGATGGAACCAGATTTCTGTCGATTATTTTTTTTAATATAGGTACTTTATTTTTCTCGCTACCGTTGATGTTTGCGAAATCACTTAATCCTCTAGTGTAGTTGGTGAAGGTTGACTTATTTGCTTGTATTATAAAAATATTGCAATATTTTCTATGAAACGTTGGCTTCACAATCGCTATTAATTATTATCGACAAGATAATATAATTAGTCTTCACCTCCTACGCAACTGCATTTAATGTTGAAATCTATGGAAATATGAACTGAAGGAATTTGCTTGGGTGTATCTTTCATAATAAATTTTCATTTTAAGTTGAATGTGTATATTAATTAAGATGTATAATAGAAGTCCACAGAAATAAATCTATTTAAATGGGAAACGAGTGCGAATGTCTTTAGAGGGTGGTCACAGCGCTTATGACCTATATAAGCTGGCTTAAGTGATCACTTTACGCAATGCAACGTTTACAATTACACCGTAAAAACATTCAGATATTATCAAATGTTTTGAAAGTTGTATATATGTGATAAATCTGTATTTTTTCAATTACTTGAAGAGACTATGCTAGAAACATCTATGGTCCTTCCCATGACAAAGTATACACAGATTACGCCACTGACAATGATACCTCTATATATATATACACAGGGTTATTTGGAAAACATTAATAACCTCGCAGGACTATATTCCTGCCGTGATATGAGTCCAAAATGTTAAAGCTATAATGACCTAATATCAATAGTTATGGAGATATGCGATATCAAAGTTTGCATTTTTTTTCAATATTTCTGGCTTATTTTTTGTAAAACGTTGGACTATCATTACAGTAACCTATATTGAATATGAGTAACCTATATTACTTTTATATAAGAGCAATGCTTCTATCTAAGTTATTGTCCTAAAATTTTTTAGTAAATACGTAAATTCTGATAAAAATGAATAACAAAAACCCAATATTCGAAAACATGTACAGCCTTAGAGCGTGTAATGATTTTCTGTACTTATTTACCGGATACATACTTATATTTCTTTTTTTTCAAAAGTTAATCGAAAAACACTTCACTTACAAGATTTGTGTCCCTGACTTGATTGACCATTGGACATCTGACGTGCCCATTATTGCATAATATGTATTTACTTCACCTGCAATATGGACCACAGTAAATAGTATTGATATATCTATTTTTTTAAAACATTTTTTAATTTATTCGAATTGAAGCTTAAAATGCATGAAAATGTTTTACAAAATATATTTAAACATTTGAATTATATCTGCTCCATACATATATTAATCGCTTACAATATCTACAAAATTATTTACATAAAGGTGAAATTTTGTATTGTGTATGTGTGTGTCTGTGTTTATGTTTATGGGTGTGTATGTTAACGTGTGCGTTGGTTTTAACCTATGAATTATTTTAACAGTAGAGAAGGTACCAATATTATTGTAGGTCAATCGCTTTAAAAGTTTGCGCTGAATACGTTTAATGTTATTTTTATGTACTTGATATTGTGGGTTCCAAATAATGGAGACAAACTCTAATGTACTTCTGATTAATGAACAAAATAAAATTTAAAAAAAGTTTGGGTTTTTAAAATATTTACCTATTGTAAATATATATCCCATTTTTTTTACAACTGTTGTAATTTTTTCAAGGTGATGATTATACTTAAGCTTGCTGTCCAAATTTTTTAAATTATAGTCTCAACATTTAAATGGTAATTGAAGTTAAATCGTCTCTTCAATATATACCTATATTAATATCCATATATTTACGTAAATATATTATGTACATGACGTAAGTTTATTGAAATAATCTTGTCAACAGACGCAACATCGTATTTACTTACGTGTCGATGATGACGTCAAACTATTCACCATCGCAGAGATCGCGGTGTAGTAGCTAATGATTCGAACGAGATGAAATTGAATACAAAGGCACAGCAGGCCCTTGTCGTGCTGCAGCTTCGCTATCCACGCGGCAAGGCCATCCTGTATCAGCAAGGTCGGCGTCGGCGTCGCTATCTTCATTGGAAATACAAACAAAATTCTAACACTATCCGTCTATAGCCTGATTTGAAAGAAAAATGATGTTTTAACAGACTATAAGATTTAATTAATTCGAATTCATGAGTATGAGGTATAATTTTTTGAATATTTTTATATTAATGTTAGTGAATTTTTTTAGTACACATGTAAATTTAATTAAAATAATCGATGTTTTAATGGTTTTATGGATACTGCAATATAAGAAACAAAACGTTTAATTTTTGTCTTTTTTAAAGCGATATATTTAACAACTTGTCGAAAAATATTAAAGTCTGAATAGCACCACTTCTTTTTCAAACTTTATACAATCAACTTTTAAATAAAATATATGGTCTTTATACGAAAATATACGAGATTAGTGTACCAAAGATAACTCTATTGCATGAAAACTAAAATTGTTTTCGGGTTATAATTTTTTTGATGTTATAACAATATATTTTTCATATTTTTTTAAGGAAATGCTTCAAGAGTAAATGGATCTTTCATAATAAAATTGATTAAAAGCCTGTTTAGCTTTGGATTTTGCAAAATGATTTAATAAGTTTACGTTAAATTTAGCAAATGGAGAGCAAATACGAAAATCGTGTACTGGGGCCTCTTAACTATGGCGCCAATGCGTTGCATTGTGGTTCCATGTCCTACAAATATTTCAGTATCGTTATTTAAATGGGTATCAGTGGTATAATATATCACAGAAATATATTACATTTCTATTATCATACCATGCGCATGTACGAGTAGAAAGGAGCGGCGTGCAGTCAGTACTGTGAAATAATCTGCAGTTAACTGGATTTTATATGCATCTCACAAAATTTCTATCAAAATTATCACTTACTTACCATCACGCCGTTTCGTCGTGGGGGTAGGCAGAGAGGGTAGAGCGCCACACTCTTCTGTCCTGACACACAACTCTCGCCTCATCTACATTCGTACATCTTCGCATGCAAGCTCGCCGGTTGTTGAGGCTTCTAACGGGACCGTCTTCCAGTATCTGGTTAATCTGGTCATGCCACGTCTTCCACGGTCACCCTCTCTTTCTGGCGCGATCAACACTAGCGTTATATATTTTCCTTACCATCCTTTCCTCATTCATTCGCTCAACATTATAATTATTTTATTTTTGATATTGGTATTAAAATTAGGTACATAAATTTTTAAGTAACAATGTCCGTAACTAATGCTACCGGATGGAGCTGTTTAGACACTTAACAAAAAATACTCTGATCTCGCGATTATTTTGTTTGTTGTTAAAGTTAAATTTTAATTGGCATTTTGTGATAAACAAAAGCAAATTAAGCAGAATTACAGCAATTGTAGATCATGGGTCGAGTTAATTCATACAGGAATGTATGCAATATATTAATGTATTAATTTAATTTGGTACGTTTTTGAGATTTTTTAAAGAGTATATTTCATGGTTTCGATCCCATTATCAATACATTAATTTATTTAAAGCGCTTTCATAAAATAAAATACAACATTTTGAAATTTTGTTTGTTGTCATTATGTTGCTGGATGTAATATGTTCATGGATATTTTGTCGCGTGGACTTTTTGTCCTGCACCTTTTGTCGTACCACTTCATGGCACGTCTCCTTTTTACTTTGGCTTCAGGCCTCGATTGTTTGAAATTAAAGAACCAAAGTATACTTACTTCTTCGCCTCCACCTCGCAATTGCCTATTATTATTAGATGTTGGGCATTGGGTAGTTACATATATTGTTACAGTGGTTGAAGGAGTGAAAGATGTAATGTATACAGGGTGTACAGATCTAGTCCACAATATTTTACAGGTGGATTCATGCCTTGATTATGAGTCGAAGATGTTCAAGCAACCATGAGCTAATATCAATAGTTATGGAATTACGCAATATAAAAAAATGTTTTTTTTTCAATATTTCTGACTTATATGTTACAAAACGTTAAGTGTCTTTTCAGTAACTTATATCAATTTTAAAAAAAAAATCATTCCTTTCAATAAAAGTTAAATAAAATAATAAAAACCCTGAAAAAGTTCCACTCGGATAAAAATCTGGCAAAAATTGAAAATAGAATTTTTTTACAAGGTTTTTATAATTTTATTTGAATTGTATTAAAGCATCAATTTTTCGTATTAGATATAAGTTACTGTAATGGTAGTCCAACGTCTTACAAAAAATAAGTCAGAAATATTGAAAAAAAATGTAAATTTTGATGCCGCGTATCTCCTTAACTATTGATATTAGGTCATGGTTGCTTTAATATTTTCGAATCATAATCAAGGTAGGAATCCACTTCTAAAGTATTGTGGACTAGCTCTTTTAGATATAATATTTTAGAATATTGAAAAATCAGCGAATGATTAGCTTCTCTGCTTATCCCTACGGTACACTTACATGAAGGGTCACGGTACAACCTGTAGGATGTACACTTGTATCGATATTTAATTGCTACGCTGGTAAAACAAATTGTTCTTGGAAGTTTTTAAGTTTTGAATAGTAATATTCAATACTTAAAATCATGCAAAGGTTTTACCTGTCATTAAGAAAGCCGTGGAAAATATTGCGGTCATTTAATTAATGTGTTTAGTATTTAGTTTTCAGGTCCTACCTGCACCTGTTGACAAGCCAAGTGCATTTCTGATGAATCATTACTGTAAGTGCATCGGACAGATTAATAATTTAACCTACTTGTCCGAACAAGTCTAACTGTTCTCCAAACCTACCCTAATTAGCAACACGGAAATTTTATCAATAAACGATTATCCGGTATCCTTAAACGTACAAGTGAAAGTTATCTGGGATTTCAGGTGCATTGCTGCTAAGGGAGGATAAACCAAATTATTAGTGAGCCTAATTTTAATGTGATTATAATGATACATAACATTAGAAAGCTCTGAACTGTTCCAGGGAATTTTTAGAGAAATGGGGAACATTGACGAAGATCGGGAACCAAAATTATTTTTAAGGAAATTTTAAAGTTCTTTGAATAGGCGAAAATGAAATCGCGGGTAATTTTTCGAATGATTTTTTTAAACTTATGCATAATATTTCTATTGTGAGTTCTAAATGACAGTAAAGAGTTAAGCGCGGGGTGAGCTATCATTCAATGTCTCTTGTATTTTTTAGCAGATTAGAACCACTGATCTACGTGAACCTTTATCGCTAAATCTCTAGACAAATGATCAAAGTCCCATGCAGAATTATTGTGGGATTTTTTTCTTCTGATTCCTTAGGCCTCGGGTATGATACGAGCGGCGAGCGGCAGAGCGTCAGAGCATCAATGCGCCCGAGTAGTGAGGGAAGACGGCCACGATATGACTAAGCACCGTACTGTGCCGTCAATGTGACCCTTACTACTCGGGCGCATTGACGCTCTGCCGCTCTTTTACTATCTGACATACTTATTTTTTTATTTATTTATTTATTCTATTTATTTTTTATAGATATGTAGGATGTAGGTATGTTCTGAGAACACAGTTGCTGGATTTCCAGATCTGGGTCCCCAGAAGGATGATTAATTAATTAAGATAAATTATAGAAGTCTCACAGAGACGAAGCTATGAATATGAGAAGAGTGTGTGAAAGTCTTTTTATACGATGGACCAGGGCTTACAACTTGTATGAGCTGGCTTAAGTGAACACTCTACATAATGCAACGTTCACCAATTCCATCGCAAGAACATCCACACATTTACTATCAAATTTTGAAACTTGTATATGTGTATGTTCAAATCTAAGAATCTTCCGTTTATTTGAATTGACTGACTATGCTAGAAACATCTGTAGTCATTCCTCGTGAACTAGTATACATCGTATAAAAAAAAAATCCACACACGTTTCTCATATTCGTAATTTCGTTTCTGTGAGACTTACTATAATATATCTTAATCATAAGCTTTAGGTTTTACATGAATTCGGAAGGATTAAAAAGTCGAAAAAAAAACCTTTAAATATTTTACTTTTGGTATCTATTGCATTATTGCAGGTATACACAATGTACACGATTGAGACTTGTCTCATTCATGTACATCGTTGCGTAAGGACAGTACAAAGTTAAACATGTAGTATGTTTTGTTCGCAGAGTAGAATGAAGCAACTGATGTATGTATAAGTAAGAGATTTGCGTCAATAGGTTGAATGACAGCGCGCTCCGCGCTCAATTTGAAGATTCATCCGTGTATATGCTCCTTACTCACAACTTTTTTTTCTAGCCATGTTTGAAAATAACAGATTGGCTGAGGTGCTGATATAATTCTTACTAAAAGGTATTAAAATAGAACAAGAACGTAGACTTAATGTTTATTTTTTTAATATTTCAACATAAACATGAACAAGCCCTATTAAAAAATCTGGGCATGAAACGTTTCCTGACACATAACAGCAATCAAAACATGATTATATTGATGCTATAAACGATAAGCGTTGAGCATAAACATAATAATATACCTACCTCTTTTTTAATCAAATTAATTAATCAATTAGAAAGACATACAGAAAAATGTAATTCACGAAAAAATATTAGGTTACTACTGGGATTCGAACCCAGGTCACCTCCTTTCCGGGGCCGGTGATATGAATGTGTTCTTGAATATATATAATATCTGTTGTATAAATGTGTGTCTAAATAAAATGAATTATTCAATTAACTCTGGCATCCTTCTAGCGGTGGCATTGCAAAGTAATTTAAAAAAAAAGTGGATTGCTCTATGGGCAAAAATAAAAATTAATCAATTAATAAAAATAAGAGCTACATATAAGGTCGATATATTCACGGAAACATAGAGGGTTGCTATAGCTTAGTGGTCAGAGCACCGGCCCTGGATAGGAGGTGACCTGGGTTCGAATCCCAGTAGTAACCTAATTTTTTTTCGTGACTTACATTTTTCTGTATGTCTTTCTAATTGATTAATTAATTTGATTTAAAAATTTCACAGAACTTTGTTCTGAAAAATTACAACTTCACAAATATGAATATGTTCTTAAATATATACCTACCTCTTCTTCGTTCACCGAACGATGAACGGGTAGGGCACAGGAACTTTACTGTGACCCGGAATTACTTTATTTACTGTTACCCGGAATAGCTCTATAGTTGACTGGCCAAACCACTTTCCTTGACCTTGACCACTGCCTTTCAAACTCCCCCTCCCTAACAAATATCGAGACTACAGCTCTCGTCGTCAACACAATCAACTCCGGGCCAGTAAAATTCATCTCAGCCTACAGCCCCCCCAACAAACGCCTCATCCCCGAGGACTTAAATAAACTCCTAGAAGAGAATATTCCCACCATCATTGCAGGTGACCTCAACGCCAAACACGGCGCCTGGCACAGCCGCCGCGCAAATACTAAAGGAAACCACCTTTACGATTACTCCCTCAAAACCCCAATATCCATAGATGCCCCAGACATTCCCACGCTGTACCCAACAAACGGCTCTCGCCCCGATGTCATCGACATAGCCATCTTCAAAGATATCTCCACCCCCTACACCCTCCAAACAGTAAGTGAGCTATCCTCTGACCACAACCCCGTTCTACTATCAATTTCAGATAGCCAAACCCCGCTCAACCCAATTAGTCTAACCAAAGACCAAATCTCCTGGAAACTCCTCCCTAGTTGCATTGAAAGCACAATCACCATCCCCACGTCCATCCCTGATTCTCAAGCTCTAAATGCAGCCGTTGAAGCATTCACCACCTCCATCCAGCTAGCAACGAAAAATGCCACCACCACCGTCCCAATAGACTCCAAAAGACCCGACCTACCCGAAGAGATCAAAGATCTTATTAGGGAAAAAAACAGAGCCCGCAAGAACTGGCAACGCTACGGCGACCCGTTAGATAAATACCGGGCAAACAGGCTCTCCTATGAGGTAAAAAATGCCCTCAGCTCACTTCGCAACGAAAGATGGCACAACTTCGTCTCGTCCCTAAGCGATGACCCAAGCGCATACTGGAAAGTATCCAAGTCTATGCGCAAACCAAAAAATTACGCCACCCCCCTTCAAGGCCCAAACGGCCCAGTGTACTCTGCTGCAGATAAAGCAGAAATTTTCGCAGATAGCTTGGAAAAGCAATTCACCCCAAACCCCGCAAACGACCCCGAAATGGTGTCCCGGATCGACGCTCACGTCGAATCTCTCACCTCTCAACCCCCTACAGGCCCCCCATAACCCCCACTTCTCCAGACGAGGTCAAAAAAATCATCCATTCCCTAAACATTAGGAAAGCCCCTGGCCCGGACGCGATTACTAACAAAATACTAAGAAGCCTCCCCGCAAAAACTATCTGTGCACTCACAGCCATCTGCAATGCTTCCTTCCGCCTCCAATGCTTCCCCGAAGCATTCAAACTTGCAGATGTAATCCTAATACCCAAACCAGGTAAAGACCCCCTCCTGCCCCAAAACCACCGACCGATTAGCCTCCTACCCTGTGCAGGCAAAGTTCTAGAAAAACTAATCCTCAACCGTCTAAAAGTGCAAACCTTCACCAAAAACATAATCCCAGACTTCCAACACGGGTTCAGAGAGAACCACTCCACCGTCCACCAACTTCTGCGCGTGATTGAGCAAATTACTGAAGGGCTCCTCAGGCGTCAATATACCGCAGTCCTGTCCGTTGACGTTAGTAAAGCCTTCGACAGAGTATGGCACAATGGCCTTCTCTATAAACTCGACCAATTCGGTTTCGACCCCTCCATGATCCAGCTTCTAGCCAGCTATCTCAGCGATCGCCACTTCAGAGTAAAACTCGATGGCCACTTCTCCACACGACGCCCACTTCGTGCAGGAGTCCCCCAGGGTTCACTCCCAGCTCCCCTCCTCTACAACCTCTATTCTAGTGACATTCCCCCCCCCATCGACGACAATGTCACAGTAGCCCAATTCGCGGATGATACCGCTTTTCTAGCCACATCACCTAACCACACCCTCGCAGTACGCCGGGTCCAGAAGCAAGCTTCCGCACTCGAGAAGTGGTGCAAAGACTGGCGTGTGGAGATAAACCCCTCCAAAAGCGCCTCCACCCTCTACTCCCGAAGATCCAAATCCACTGTACATAAGCCTAACATCAGAATGTTCGGCGAAAAAGTCCCCTGGACCAATGAAATCAAATACCTGGGTGTCACACTCGACTCAAAACTCACATTTCGCACACATATAGAAAACAAGATCGAATCCGCAACTCGCGTCCTCTCAGCCCTCTACCCACTGATGTGCCGGAATAGCAAACTGGCCACAGACAATAAACTCCTGCTATACAAAGCCATTATACGTCCAATCCTCACTTATGCAGCCCCCGTCTGGGGCCACGCCGCAGTCAAACACACCAAAAAACTTCAGATTTTGCAAAACAAGGCCATCCGGTTAGCTCTGGATGCGCCGCGTTGGATCAAAATCACACAGCTTCATCACGACTCAGGTATTCCTCCGATAATGGAATTCATTAGAGAAACCGCCGAACGATTCTATGCAGGCATCCCAACCCACCAAAACCCCACCATTAATACTCTGTCGCGCTACGACGAGACCATCCCAAGAAAGATCAGGAGACCCAAAATGGTCCTCCTTCGGAACCCAAACCCCCGGGTTCCCCCCAAGTCGCCTTATTGATTCTTATGTAAGTATCCATACTTCCATTCCATAAAACACTATCGAGAACAAGTAGCATCTGACCATTCGCATTCGTAATCAAGGATGAGATCATGACTGCAGAACATCTTTTACATGCGGATAAAGATTGCACGAGCTTGCTTGCTCTTTTACTATGAGAGTAAACAATGTTTCGATTCGAACGATATAGATTTGCATCGAAAATATATCAGGAAGAGAGGGAAGGGTAAAATAATAAGAAGGAAATCTAACCAATGCTAACCACCGGGTCCTAAACAATAAGTTTCCAAATTTTGAGTTCGATCGGTCAAACGATACAGATTTGCATCAAAAATATGTCAGGGGGAAGGGAAGGGGTAAGAGAATAGGGAGAAATGTTTCCTATGTTACCCGCCGGGTCCTAAAGCATAAATATGCAAAGTTTGAATCGAATCGGACAAACGGTGTGGATTTGTATAGAGAACAGACAGACAGACAGACATTGAGTTTTATAGGTATAGATTAATATAACTCTTATCTTCAGAAAAATTATATAGAAAAGCTACAAAAATATGGAACGGGAAAATCATGCGAGAAGCACTGATAGGTTGATCTTAAGAAACTCTTAAGAAACATTTCGCACTACCTCGCGGGCATATCACCTCTTATCGTTCCCTAATGATCCTAAAAGACCTCAAAATAAAGGTACTTCAATAGCTTGCTTGATTTTTTAAATGTATTATTCTCTGCTGTTAAAAAAACTATCGTTAATTTTTTATGCAGAAATAACGATAACGTAGGAATTTCATGGCCGTTGGAAGTTTATAGAATTTCTACTCATTTATTGTTCTCGTATAAGGGCTCTTTTAATGTAATGTACGTCTGCTAATTTTTATGAAGGATTTTGCATTGCTGCCAAGGATTCCGATTCCATAGCGACGTCAGCCACGACGATAACCTCTAAACTCTGGAGTAGGACTGGAAATATTGTCAAAACATTACACGTCCAAAGAAGATTCTAGAAGGCAGTAAAAACCGAGATTTTAGTATAGTTAATGAGGTCCATGACTTTTTAGAGTGTTTGTTTTCGTCGATAAAAAACACATCAGACGAACAGGCTAGACGGGCAATTATAGACTCGAGGATTACTATTTCAAATAAATATGCGCATTATTAAAATTTGAAATCATTATTTTATGTATATTAAAAATTAAAACACATTTTATTTTGATTTTGATATTTTAATTCGTTAAAAATAAATGTATTAGTTAATCGAAGATATTCCGGATTTTGTACGTAAATTGACTGATTTATCCTGGCATTGCCTAACATGTTGGTACCTTTTTTTACATACATTCATAAGTTTTTGTGCTTCTTTGCGTAATATAAAGTTGATAGATATTTGAAAATGAAATAATAGATGTATCACAAAACTACATAATGCGTGGTATATAAAAGCAAAGGCAGCAATATAAAATAATAAATTTATAATGTACTGAATTCGAGATTTTATCGAAAACATAGCCTATAAATTTATAGAAAACATGATTTTGGAAGAGATAGTATATAAAACCTAGAATTCAGTACATTTTAAATTAGTAATCTTTGGTGACTGCATTTAAAACATTTTTATTTGATTTTTTGGATATTGCTGCCTTTGCTTTTATACCCCACATATTATATAAATATTAAATTTTTCATTATTTAATGGTTATCATCAAAATTGATATCTCACTTCCCCAGCATAGAAAAGTTCCGGGTTCGTTTTCCGGTGGTAATCAAACATTTTTTTCGATTCATATTTTTGAGTATATTTTTCTAATTTATTTTAAATATATATTCTTTCGTTACTCTTAATAAGACGAAAAATGGTGCTAAGCAGTTTGTGCTGTAGATGATGATTAATGGACCACCATGGGAGAGAGAATGAAACAACGCTGGATAGAGGAAGATGGGAGAGCCTTGCAAGAAATTGGGTCCCCGGCTTTATTAGAACTGGGGCAAGAAAATAATTATGGTAAAATAAAAATATGTCTTAATTAAGATAAATTATAGAAGTATCACTGAGACGAAGCTATTTATATGGGAAACGTGTATGGAAGTCTTTATAGGGTGGCCCAGGCTTACGACCCGTATGAGCTAGCTTATGTGATCACTTTACAAAACGCAACGTTCACCAATTTCATTTTAAGAACACATCGTAAAAGTTTTGAAAGTTATATGTGTTCTAAATCAGTTTCTTTCATATATTTGAATGGATTATTCTAGAGACATCTGTGGTCCTTCTCACGTTGGTAGTGATACCTGTATATTTTTAAAGTGGAATATTAAGCAATATTATTTTTAATGTATATATGATATTCACTAGAATACGCCTGAAATTTTTTATTTTCAAATTCTTAATTCCTTTTATAGACCAGTATACCGTCGCTGTATATATAATAAATCATATGTGCCGTTTAGTTCATTCTGAGGTAAACGAATCAATTTGTCATTTTTTCATAATTGCGCAGACTAGATTTCTAAAAAATATTTTAAATAATTACTAGGCAGACTTTCCAGATGAACGGCACTGTTTTTTTAGTATATGTCCATTATTTATATGAAAAATTGACAAATTGATACGTTTATCCCAGAATATACTAAACGGCACATAGGATATATTATATATACAGCGATGATAAATGTGGGGTATAAAAGTAAAGGCAGCAATATCCAAAAAAAATTGAAATAATGTACTGAATTCAAGATTTTACAGGAAACATACCCTATAAATTAATCGGAAACAAGATTTTGAAAGGGATAGATACATAAAATATAGAATTCAGTACATTATAAATGAGTAATCCTCAGTGATTGCATTCAAAACGACTTTTTATTTTTTAGGATATTGCTGCCTTTGCTTTTATCCCCCATATAGTATATATGTGGCGTATAGATGCAAAACCGTCACTATTCATATGGGCTCCATATGGATAGTTGCGGTTTTATATCTTCACATATATTACAAAATAAAGAAATACATCTGCTCTATTCTGGAGTAAATACGTGCGGAAATACAATAGAATGATGCCTCTTAGTAAGAGAGTAAAACTTGACCAACTTAGCACATGGTGATAACATTTTACTTTACTTTTGCGGTGTAGAAGCAGATTAAAGAACCACGATACTCACTCATGAGATCACCGACTAAGAGAGTGGATTATTTTAAGATGGGATTTTCTTAATACAATCCAATGTTGTTCTTGTCGAGGTGTTTTATCTCTTCATTTCTATTTTAATCTGTTATATATGTCTTCTTCTTCCTCTTAAGGGACATTCCCTCGTCACCTTCCTCTCTTCTTCGACTTGGTTTTCTGCACTTTTATTATAATGTAAGGCTATTTAGTTTCCAACGAATCGAGACTGACAAATATTCTTGGCACTATACTTGGCCTTGGCACTTGGCCAATAGATTTTCATCTACCCTTCTCGCACATGTCACCTTAAAAAATGAGAAAAGGCCCTAGACGTCATTTCACGTAAAACTGTATAACCATAATTTTATACAAATCATTGGACATGGTGACCGGCGGAATCAAAACTATTTATTACTGGCTCTAACCCGTCAAAAATGACGATACTTTTACATGTCATTGCCTATGGAATAAATATTTATTTATTTATATAAAAAAAAGGAAAAAAGAAAAAAAAATTGCTGCAAAGAAGTTACGGACATTACACGAAGTTACGGCGGACGGATGGACAGACAACGAAATTATTATATTTTTACTTTAAATTGTTTTCATTGAATTAATATTTATTGTTTTATTTATTCTTCCTATTGAATCGCCCATTATATAAAATTACTATTTTTAAATTTAATTTCATTAATTAATATATATTGTGTAAAATTATTTATTTATTTATATTTCTAATTTCATCCAATTACTGTTATTTTTTATTGTCTCCTTTAATTCTACATTTATATTGTTCTTGATTATGTTTGTAAATAATTTATGTTCACATTTGTATTGTTTTATATATTATTTCTATTCTCTATTGTTGATCAACTTTGTAAACATTATAAAGTAAAAGGTTTTAAAAAAAATGGGATTCTATATTCACTCTTGGGTGACGACGTCATACTCTTACATATTTTTTATGACGTCAGAAAATTATTTTATTGTATTTTTATTTGGCATAACAACGGTTCAACGACATCTCTTTTTTTTATCTTAGATATTCGCGCTTCTTTTAAAGAGTTAAAAAAGTGGAGGCGTGTACAGAGAAAGGTTGTCATTAACATTCTTATTGTTTTCTAACTACGCTAAGCGCTTGATACGACTCAGGTCTATGAGGTCTTCCAGGACATTGCCCAAATCTTCGACTACTCGGCCCCTGGACTTCACAATTTTTAATTAATCCAATTCAATCAACCCAATTGCAATGTCTGTACGGCATTTTATATAGATAAAACGAGACGTTATTTTAATGTTAGGGAAAAGAAACAATTCATATGTCCCAACAAAAATAAGTTCTCGGAATTCTCGTACCAACTTTTGGAGACAGGCCACACATTTAAAAAAGAAAACGTTATTGAGATTCTCCATATAAATACTAGAGGATAATTTTGAAATATTAGAAATGCCTGAACACAAAAACTCAATATAATCAATGACCAGTTAAATTTTACGAATAAAAAATTTATTTGATATATTCCCCACTTCGGTATCAACTTGTCAATCCCCCATACCATCACCATTACTGGAGCGGCGCCCCGTTCAAAATTAACTTCTTTAACACAATAAATAATAAATAATTAGTATGCGTCCGTCCTGATGAAGATACAGTGGTATCGAAACCGGTTGACGTAAAGTTACTCCAAGTGGTTTATACAAACTCATAAGTTTTTAATTAATTTTAATTAATTATTTCCAACCATAAAAGTTAACAAATTAATCAATTCAATTCTTTTATTGAACCATAAATATTGCAAGAATGATTAAGTGTACGAAAATTTTAATGTAGGACTTCTTATACTTCTTTCATATTCTTGTCGGTGCCTCGTAATGCGTGACTCCTGACACACCAACTAGTTCTCTTCAAATGTCTGCATTCGCCTTGCCAATAGCTTTCCATTCTGCCATCTTACTTTAATATTTCCCTTCGTTACATTTCTAAGGAATACATTTAATACACAGTGAAGTGGATCTCAC
The DNA here is from genome assembly GCA_016648135.1 of Agrypnia vestita. NCBI lineage: Eukaryota > Metazoa > Arthropoda > Insecta > Trichoptera > Phryganeidae > Agrypnia > Agrypnia vestita. The sequence goes on from JADDOH010005482.1 coordinate 104,389, forward strand.
CACAAACCCAGGGCCATTTTAGAAGCTAAGTTCTCATAATAATCCTACACTTTCACTATCCATATTTCTGAAAATTATGATGTTTATTACAATAAGATAGTTAGTAAAAGCGTCAAAACTATAGTGCTGATGCATTTGTAGAAATAGATTAGGCGGTCTAGCGACACAATACTCAGAGTGTCGTAGACTCTAAAACGGACTCTAAGACGGAAAAAATCGTTGTTTTAATAATAAAGGGTTCTCCCCACCACGGGAAGCACGGCAACAGCATTGCCACAAAACCACTGTTTCCGGGGTACAACGGGGAATTAATAAAAGTAGTATTTAAAAAAAACAATACACATACATATAAATTTACATGGCATACGTACTATCGATTCACAAGTCATCATCATTCTTGGCACTACAACCCTTAGTGGGTCTTGACCTCCTCAATAATTTTCCTCCACTCATCTCGGTCTAGTACCAGCTCTCTCCAGTTCCGAAGCTATCGATTCACAAGTATAACAATGAAATTATACAAAATAAAATATAATAAGTAATAAAGGTAATATTACACAACATAAGTGAAAATAAAAGTGAAAGAAAGACAAAAAGAAAGAAAAATAAAAATAAACATAAACATACATGCCAAATAACATAACATAACAATATAATTTGGCGGCCCTCGTAGCGCAGTGGTTATGACACTGGCTTCCCACATCGAGGGCTCCGGGTTCGATTTCCGGTGAGGTCACAATTTTAATCTATGTGATTTACTCGAGCCTGGGTGTTTTGTGATGTATTTCGCTTCTGTAATTGGGCCTCCTGGCCGGTTGAAGCGTAAAAAAAAGAACACCTTCAAGAGCTCTGATTTCCCAGACATTCCTTTTTGATTTTGTTTATTCACATCTCCTTTTACTTTATCTCCCCTACTGTTTGAAGTACGGTTATTATTTTTATTGCAGTACACTCAGATTGACCTTCTGATAATGCATCTACCCAGAGTGCGAGTGGCTTTCAGCGTGAGGCGTCTATTTCGGTCCAGCAGTGCGACTTAGACGCCTTTCATCTGTTTGCATTTCTCAGCGTCCCTGTCCGGCCTTTCGCACGAATGCGACGCAAACACATACACAAATTGCAATAATAGAGTCCAACATGCACATGCACATCCAGATACGCTTTATCTTGGTCCGTCGCGCTTTGTTCCCGGCACGAGCCGATACATATTAAATGCAACGTAAAATCCTGGGCATATAAAGCAGCTGCTGTGCTGCACATCTTCTCAGTCGATTTTCCGACTCTTCAGGGAAAGCGGTCACCGGCTCGCGTACTTTTATAACAACGGCATTTGTTTTGTTTTGTTAGACGACTGGCAACATTTCAAACGTCATTCTAATAAACACACTCGCGCCATTTCGGATAACCTAATTTGAGTATCGCGGTCATTCATCGTCAGCATTGATTGGACCGATTACACGCGAAACGCATCGCTATTGTGAGGATTCTCCGTAAAAGAAAACAGCGTTGCCATCGCGAGGATTGGCGGGAAAATAAAACAGCGTTGCCATCTTGAGGATAGGCGTAGGCAAAAAAACAGTATAGAAAAGTGTTGTGTATCTATACACGTTGTGTTAATTAGTGTTCAACGAGATGTAACATCGTTGCGGAAGATTGCCAGGTGCAACTGGGACGCAACATCCTTCTGCATTGCGTAATTTGGTCCTGTCACAATCTGTCGCGGGAGGATTCTGCGCTGCTAACCTTTCTCGCTGACGACGGAAGGTGCGCGTCCAAGGGAACTGGCAGCGGCCGCTACCGAATGGAAGGATCGCAAAGGTTAAGTCTTCTGTGAAGAAACGCGTAAGTAACGCTGTGGATAAACATTTTAGCTAAAAGGTCACGTATTGTCTTGTTTTTCTCTCATTGTATTAATATTAATACTGAATTGTCGCTTCCCGCTGCGTCTGGTATTGAATGACAGTACGTATTGTGATTGGTTGGTTGGGGACGTTCGGCTTCCGTGTTTGCCTTTCGCGGTTCGCACACTATGCTAATTGTTTTGCTTATCACGGAGACAGTCAACAAAGAGAATATCATATTTATGTATTATGCAGTATTACTGATTGGAATTACAGCGCAAACAATGGAATACTTGAAGAGTTATTTTGTTTAGATTATTTCTATGTACTTATACTGTCGTTAACACGAATCGGAGGTTATGTGCTTTATTTCCTGAATGGAAAAAAGAACATGGAATGAGTTTTACGTTCGTTATCTCTACATTGTTAAGAATGTAGGTCGCTCAGTATATACGAAGATTCAATAATGATGGGTCAATGATATTTTAACACAGAATCCAATGTTATGAAAATAACAATATTGCTATTTGGCTGATCCCCAACACTTAAAAGAGCGAAACGTCAAGACATTTTGCTAGATGACAATATTTCTATCATTGTGACGAAAGCATTGCCTTTAATTTAATATTTGAATTCTTTGGTTATAGAAATTAGTAAATGTGTGAAATAAACGCATTTCTGCAGTATTTTAAAATAATTTTAGTACTTATTTTAAATAATATTCATCAAATAGTAATATTTTAGATATAATTACGGATTGCAATGAATGGGAGGCAAATGAAACACTAAAGATTATTTAAAAGTTTTATTTATTACACAAAGTCACTGAACACGAATTTTATCGGAGCGTCGTTTTTAAAATCACACAAATTGTTTTGGAATACTTCACACAGGTCCGCATTAATTCATGTCAATTCGCACGTACGTGGCCGCACTTATTTCCAAACGCCTGTTAGGTACTCTCTTAATTTACTGTCGCATATTCACACTGCTGGCCACACTCGTACATTCCGCTTTTATCTGCAGTCTTCTATATTCTTCATGTCGCGCTGTCAGATAACAATAACTTACTGCGCGCACCCGTTGATTTCGAGATGCTTCGGGTAAGTTCTGCTAGTTTCTAGTAGTTTCTCAATATTTCTAGTGATTATAAGAAGAGCCCAGTTGACTTAGATTCATGTGGACCGTTCGGTGGAGACTTCTATATTTTTAATCTTCTTGTACAATGAAGTAAATCGTACACGTGTGCACGACATTAAAACATAATCTATAATTCATACATCTTACGGAAAAATTTATATGGAGATAACTCACCCGAGTAATTAAAAAATCATTGTCTCTAAGTTAATGAACGTTTAATCGTTGAAATGATTACAACGGGACACACGAGTATTTAATCTTTAAGTATTGTAGATAAATAAAAATGATACCTAAATGTGGTAAAAGAAAAATAAAGGTATGAATAATGTATAATACTGAACTAACATTATCAATCGTACAGTTTAATGTAATCAGATACAGCGGGAATATAATACAATAACGAATTTAATTTTTAATAAATCATAATTAACTAGCTATCCCGTCAAAAATGATGAAATTTTATTATATATTTTAGCCGCTAGTTAAGGCTGTGAACACAGCCCTATATGGAGTAGCGTAACGTCTTGATAACGTTAGTCATGGACATAGTTTTCTTTTAACACCTCATTGTTATTCGAGCCATCTGGTAGCGTTAGTGATGGACATGGTTACGTATAGATTTTTTTTTGTATCTCATTTTGTACACCTCATCATTATTTGTGTCATCTGGTAGCGTTAGTGACGGACATTGTTACACAGAGAATTATATATTTGTGATAGTGACATATTATGCGATATAGTTAATGGATGCACTTATTTGTTTTAATTTTCGTTAAACTAAAATATTAAAAAATACTAAGTATTTAAAAAAATCTAATTCAGAGTACTTTATTAAAAAAGCATAAAGTCAATGTTTTTATTTTATTTAAGAACAATTTTGAAATCATAGTATTTTTTCAACGGACTGAGGTCAGCTTTTAGATTCTAGAATGTTACGGACGGACAGCTGATTTTTTTTTTATTGGGAATAACTCCTGTGTTCGCTGGCTCTTATATGCAGAAAGAAAATTTTACATGTGTGTGGTTGCTTTAACCAAAACCGGAATTTATTTAATATATAAATTTCATATTCCATAATATTTCACTAAAAAGGGCTGAAAAAAATTAATGCTTTATCCAAACCTTAACTAACACATTCAAAATAATTTTCTCCGCCAAAATAAATGTATGCACATCTTCTACCGTGTTTCGACTTTAAGATATAAAAAAAAAATCCGATTTCAAAAATTCTTTCACCAGTATTTAGAATGGAATTTCAGGGTGGACATCGGCTATATATTATCCCGCTAAAATAAAATGGTTTTTCGTGATGACCTATTTTACAACTAAAGTCGACGAAAAAATGGTCGAGCGGTGCGTTTTTTACGAAAGCTACGACATATTTAAACTTTCTATAGGACTCCCTCCCCAGACACAAGAATCATAATTTTTTTTTGGTGAGGTATACATATACATACAAAAAAATAATTAAATGTAATCATTTTTTAGGTATCATTGTAATAAAATATTATATATGTTATTAATTAAATAAATAAATAAAAATAAATAAAAACTCTAAAAGTTCTATTAAAAGTCCGCGACGACATATATCTATATGTTAAGGTTAATCACACATATGGAAATAAAAGCAATTGTTTAAGTTCTACTTTTTTAATATTCTGAGACGAGTTTCGCCTTACGAAAGCATTATTAATCTCAATATGTGTGATTATGGATTTCTGCAAACTTACCTCTGAAACAATAAATTTGTTAAGGTTAATACATAAATTGATAAAATATGACTAAAAGTTACTAAAAATCTACGCGTGCGAAGCCGCGCGGGTAGGATAGTCGTTAATAAAACGGCAGGAAATGAGAAAATAAGTCGGACGCAGTCAGGAACTTGTAAAAGAAAAGCTTGAAGCTGATAGGTAGGGTTACTGATAAGCGATGACAAGTTCCTGAATCCTAAGCGACTGCTTACGTTGCTAATACACGCAAACGATTCTTATTTTAAAAATGGCCTACGTATCAATATTTCCTTAAGCATCTACCTGTATAGCGTTACAAGGCTATTAAATATACACCTCAGGCACAACAACCAGGTAAATAAACCCATGAGTATAGTTGATTACGATAATAACTTTAGATATCTGTCTGATAGAGGTTTGAAGACATATTACAGACAGGTCGTACGGAATACGTGGTTAGACTTATAATGCTGGGTGTAAACACTTCCTACATATAACGCTCTGATAATCTGGTTTCGATGGTTACGTCAACTAGGCTCACTAGATAAATACATGTGACATGATTCCCATAATTCCTTGTGTTGGGTCCAAATAAAAATTAATAACTTTCTTATCTTTACAGCTACGATAAAATAGACAATACACATATCAGTGCCTTTGTTAATCATGGTTTGCACTGCAAATCTTTTGTTTATTAATAGAGTACTTGCACACACTGTAAATACCATTTGAATCATAGACAGTGTGTAAAGTTCAATTACACGTGCTTTCAATTGACGAGCGTTTTTGCGCTGGTTTGCGATATCAGAAAGTCGAACCATTGTAGGAGGTTTATTACTGAAGACATTTTCCATTATTACTGGCATTGTTACTGAAGACATTTTTTAACAATGCTAAATAATTGTGAAATCACCATATTCGTATTCATAATAAATAAAACAAATAAAAAACGTACGTACGTCATACGAGCTCTCAGCAACGTGTTCTTGGGCTTTTAAGCAAAAATATATTCAATAAAATTAACACTAAAAATATTAAGTTAACACATTATGTTATTTAAACCTTTTAAACTAACTAATAAATACTAACGTTGCGTTTATGATCACGGTGGCATAATCAATTATTACAATAATTTTATACGCCAGACGTTATAAAATACATTTCAAATTTTGTCGATTTTTCAAAAGTCAAGATATCTGCGTAAGTAATGTGTTTATTTATGATTATATTTTTCAAATACAGTAGAACATGGATATCTCTAACCTCAAGGGATCACCAGAAAATTCGAATAATGCAAAAATATGAACTACGAAAAAAAATAGGATGAAGAAAATGCAAATAAATGCCTATAACTAAATATTTATTCAAAATTGCACATGTGGCATATTGTTAAAACATTTGAAATGCCTTAAAGTAATATGGCGCAGTGCATATACATCATCATCATCATCACTCTTGGCTCTACAATATGACTCTTGAAGAGGCCAAGGGTCTTGGCCTCCTCAAGAGTCTTCCTCCACTCATCTCGATTAGTGCCAGCTCTCTCCAGTTCAGAAGCTCCAAGAGAGAGATGTCTTTGAAGACGTTGTCGCTCCATCTTAAATTTGGCCTTCCTATCGCCTATCGGCCTTGAGTTCAGCAGGGACTTTGGTGCTTGATGCTCGGTCATTCTCTCCACATAACCCAGCCAACGTAGTCTTCCCAGTTTTATAAATTTTGTGACGTTTAGCTCCTTAAAGCTTTTGCATATACATTAATTAAAAATAATCCAAAAAGGAAAATACATTTCGCACATTTTTTTAACAGTATAATTTAAAAGATTGAAAATAGGAAGTTTTTTTTTTGCTAGAATTATTAAGGATTTCATTTACCCTGTTTATTTAGATACGAACAAATCTTCATTTTTCATCATAAAATTTCCACGATTTTTTTTCCTGATGGACGCGCGCTTGTTGACTGATACATATTTAATTAAATAAAATAGTTCGAAATATTCATGTTATTTTCTATTTTGAAACGAAATTCACGGGACCAGCAAAACGTTCGAATTAATGATAAATTCGAATTAACAAAGTTCGCGATATCTACGTTCTATTGTAAATATAAATTTATGTATCTACATGTGGGGTCCACGGGTATGCTTGTTTATTAAATACATAGTTGCTACAATGTTAATGACAGGATAAGTTCGTTACAAACATTTAACTATTCATATAACTAACATAAAATGAATATTTATAATAGGAATATTTTTTCTCAATTATTTACCGCGTTTCTTGCTTTGAACGTCACATTCAGAAGAGAACATTATAAATCAATTATTTTAACCTCACCCAAATTCATCACAAATTCACGATCACTAATAGTATACAGGGTGTAAGAGAGCTAGTCCACAATACTTTACAAGTAGATTCCTTCTTTCATTATGAGTGAAACTTGTTCAAGCAACCATGACCTTAATATCAATAGTTATGGAGAAATGCAACATCAAATTTTGTATTTTTTTTTTCATTTGTTTGTATTATTATTTCTGACATATTTTTTGAAAAACTTTGGAATATCATTATAGAAACATATATGTATTGAAAGGTGTGAATTTTTCTCAATCGATATAAGTTACTGTAATGATAGTTCAACGTTTTGTAAAACATAAATCCGAAAAATTGAAAAAAATGCAAAGTTTGATATTGCATAACTCCATAACTATTGATATTAGGTAATGGTTGCTTAAACATTTCGACTCATAAACAAAGCAGGAATCCACCTGTTAAGTACTGTGGACTAGCTCTGTTACACCCTGTTTATATAAAATAACAAAGATACGTACACGATCGCCGAAGAAACATCATTTAAAATTAATTTTAAGGAAAATAAAACCAGATTCCTTCATAATTTTTTCTACAAATATGTTAGCCTTAAACAACTATTTTTCCTTAAAAATATTTACATTGACAGTTCAGCGTCACAACATTTCGACCTCTATTCCTGACATTCGCTTCTTCATCTGCAAATAATTTATTTTGAATAGCAAAAATACCGACTCTTCTCCGCAAACTACGCCGTTCTGAAAAGGGGATCTCTGCTCGAAAATCTTTGATAAATCTACTGGCAAAACTATTATCGCAGTGCAGAAAAGTATTTTACAATCGCGGGCTGCAATCGAGGAGCCGCTACGCGTAGCGGTACATTTTGCGTCGTTTCCATTTGATTCATATACTTATCTCTGGTCACCTTGTAACCGGTCACAATCCTTTGTAGAGTTCAATAAAACTTCTTGAATGCACGCAAGGTGATCGGAGTTCGTTATTCGATTGATATGTCGTTGTACGTGATGTGTATTGTCCGTGGGAACTCTGATATGCGACTTCAATAAAAACGTTGTTATCTCTGCAGTTCAAAAGACTGATGACAAGCTGCCTATTTCGCCAGCGGTCTGTAGTATTACTTAATTAAAAACAACGCGCTGATATATTGTGAGACAGTTCGAGAGACCGTAATTATTGTAAACAAACCGTAAACATGCAATAAGTAATCATTTGTAACTGAAAATGAGTAGAGGCGTGTATATTTTTTCTTTTGCATGTGATTTGGAGACACTAATTTCAGTCTGCTATACCTACTTTTAGATTAACGTGCTTGTAACTGATTTTATAGCCAGAGCATTAACATTGATATTAGTAATGCAACGAATACTACTTTCACGAATACGAATATCAAGCCTACGGATATCGAGAATTCGGCAAATACCAATACGAATACGAATAATTCAACAAGGTGATAAATAATACACCACTGTTCTTTTTTTATTAAGAGATTTAATAATTAAAATTTACCACCGGCAAATTTTGTTCAAAAAGAACAACATTTCTTATATCCGTTTGTACATTCCCAGCGGTCGAAAATAAATATCACTTTTTTCGCGCTTAGGAGAGGTCATGTTATTAGATTTAATTTGAAATTATTTTATAAGAGTTAACACTTTTACACACAACGGAAATAAAATGGAACGAACAATACGTATTACAAAACAAAAACTAAATGAAATGAGCACCTAACCTTATTAATAACCCAACGAAACTAGATGAAAGAACTCATGCTATGCTGTGAAACAAGTAACAACTGACAACTTGAGAACTCAACAAATCTATTCATTCAATGTTAGGGTAATCCTCGATAATAGAGTACGTAGGCGTGTTCAGACACACGTGCACAGCCAAACCGCAATTTGCGTTGTGTTCAGTTATAAATAGTTAGTTTTTAATATTCGTGATGATATTCGGCGAATACGAATATGGTCACGAATAAACTCAGCCATACAGGAAAATCAGATCCTAGCAAGAGTCACCATGCACGCCTTGTCAAGGGGGCACTCGAGATGTACAAGCACCCGCCGAATATTAATAGAGATGATGGGCTCAAATCAATCTCATCGAAGATTCCACAAAGATGGTGATCAGACGATAAATGAAACATACACACAAGACAAGACAACTCGTGACAACACATGCCTCCGACACGATATTGCCACGTAACACGTAAACACAGAGACACCCTGCTTTTGACGCAGTATTCCTAGCCAGTACTTAACACTGAACACTACAATAACAACGTTTCATCCTGCTTTCGACACGGCATAGCCGATAAATACTTAACCACAACATCAATACTCACAACACATCAGCCCTGATGATGGACCCTGCAATGGGATCCGAAAGATCGTAAAAAGCCAGAAAGGTCGTAAAAACACGGCATTATACCCCAGAATAATCAACCTGACAATAAAATAAAACTCTTTCAGAGATAATAACTGACCCAGGTCATGTCCCCTAGACTTTATACATATACCCAATCATCCAATATTAATCATATTTTTTCCTATAAAAACTTATAGTAGGTAACAAAGGAAAATTACGTTTTGATAAATCCATACAGCATTATTATTATGCGCATTTGTGTGTTTGTATTTGAAGTTCACTCTAAGGATACGATGAACTTCACTTATGATAATTTCACGATTGTCTGGCACATTTGTGTTCAGAAAACATTTGAATTTGTTGAACAATTCTGTGACATAGGACGATTTCTCGCTAAAAAAATATATTTCTACGTAGTAGATAGTTGAAATCCAGCGCTATTAGATCCGTAGCAGCTAAATTTCGTCTCTAAAATAATATCATCAAACCAGTAATTAACATACCGAGCGGAGTCATGGACAATGACCCTTAAGGGATTATAACATCTAGAAATCTTAAAATTATCTTATAACTTGAAGTTCAATGAATAATTTGAGTCATTACTAATTCAAAAATTCAGAAAAAAATGTCTGAGGTATAGCAATTTGAGGCTAGCGTGGTAGGTAAATTTTTTAGCGAACTACACTATTCTTTTGCGATTTTCTTATAGGTACTCCCTTTTGCAGATTTTGGAGATGATATCTCGAAAACTATTGGGCCGATTTCGTTAAAATTTTGCGCACATCTTACTAACAACATTATGCAAGTTATAGATTTTACGACAACATGCGCCACTTACTTATTATGAATTTTTAACATCGATTTTTTTTATCTAACTGATCTCATTTACACAAAAAATACTATTTTTTGATATGCTGTTTTACAGAATATATAATTTTTTTCATTTCACTCAAACTTTACCTTTATTGCTTGTTTTTTTTACTACTGCCGTTGTACTCTGTTGTTTATTTCTGCATACTATACTTTTACTTGGTGTTTTTTTCTTTTGGCTGTATATTTTCCTATATTTATTAATAAAGATAATGCTTGTCGGGGACATTGAGGGGTAAATTTGTGTTGGCAGCTATGCGACACCGCTCTGTCACTAATAGGTTTGGCGGTATGGAATAACAGGCACATTAGCATTTAAAAAATGCCAACCAGGGGGTGAATGGGTAGGTCTGATACAAGAGCTTTTGCTTAGAAAACGGTTCTAGGTCTGGTGGGTCTGCTCTCGTTGTTCTGGGCCAATACATTTCAGTCGAAGATTCCAGATCTCTGCCTACATTGTCGCTCCAATTAATGTGGGTTTGCTAAGAGAAAGCCATACATTTAGGATCACAGCACGCTTCTTATTTGTGTGACGCATTCCGCATTTTCACTACAATAATAAAATCAGAGTTTTTAATTGTTACGAGTACTCTCCTGACTCCGTGTTTCGTAGCTAGTAGAAAAAAATTCGGTAGTCTTCTTCATTCAATTTTGAATACAAAATATTCTTCACTCTTTGGGTGAAACGTCAACAGTTAAGGAGATAAGCGACATCGACGTTTGCAATTTTTTCAATACTTCTGACCTATTTTGTGTAAAATGTTGGATTATCATATCACACAGTCAGATAAAATAATTAAAACCGGTAAGAAATTTTAATCAAACTTTTTGCAACGTATTAATAATTTTAATTGTATAACTTTCTCGGAAGTCTGTCGTTTTACAAAATATAGGTCAGAAATATTGAAAAAAAATCAAACCTTGATGTCGCTTATGTCCTTAACTGTTAATATTTCACCCAAAGTGTAAAGAAAAATTTCTATTCAAAACTGAATGGAGAAGATTCGAACGCAGTAGCGTAGACATGAATATCGTATAATAGTATTTTGCCCACTTTTTGTGATTTTAGAGCGATTTTTTTTGTGTGAACATTGCAAAAAGATTGCACATTTACAATACGTTAAGAATCTCAAAAATGCAAACACACTGCGCACAATGCATCATAAAATATTTATTGTCTTGGCGCGTGAGGCAGAAAAGTTATTTCCACACTGATGTAAAAGGTGATGAAAATGAATACAATAATTTCTTCAGACACTATTTGGGTGAAGGTTGTCATTACAAACGAGACGGAGAAAGAAGAGAGAAAGCTGTTGCGTCAAAATTCAAGGTGATTGTTGTATATGTATATGATTTAACTAGCAAACTAATAAAACAACGGACTTTTTGTATTTGAATTTCAACTTTATATATATATATTTTTAAATAGAGATGCGAACACGGAACACCTGTAACATCAATATTCTTACTATTTTCAAAGTAAGCTACACGCTTGTGCTATGAAAATAGGATTAACTTGCTGGTCTGGAGTGAGGTTCGAACCCGGACCTTTGGATCACGAGGCGAGAGTCCTAACCAGAAGACCAACAAGCTACTTTTTTACATTAATTTGTCACTTTTCTGTTAGTCTTAAATGACCTGCGCTCTGCAATTACTGAAATTTCTCTTCCTTTGATTCAGTTCTTTACAAAATTCTAATAAATATTTCATTTTCACAACATAAAAAAAATAATTTGAAATCAATCTAAAATATTTATATTTTTTTACATTAACACACATTATAATATGAATGAATTCACCGTTTCTGTTAATACAAATGACTTATGGATCTCAAAATTCTAATTAATTTGCTTCAGTTTTTCACAAAATGCCAATTAAAATTTTACTATCACAGCAAATAAACTTATCGTGACCTAGGTCACGGTTAGAGAATCAAGGTCTCATTCTGAGAAACGCACTTCTTGTCATCTATATTTCAGCTCTTACTTCTTTAGATGGGTCCCATTTGTCATTCATCCAAGCAACAAAAAAATGTGAAATTTATAATTTTTACATCCTTAATTTATTTTTAAAAAATCAACGAAAATTAGCGAAAAATGTGTGACGCGATAAACGCACACGATGGTTAGAAAGGCTAACAGATATTTGAAATATTACGTTAGGTCCACTGGTGGACCGTTATGTAATAGAACTTTGTTTAAGTTATTTAGTATCTTTGTGAAAACCAAAGAGGAAAATAATTAAATTTCCCGGATTGAGGGAGGCAAATGAAAACACTGGAAATTAATTAGCGATTTATTAATTAGTAATTAATAAATTATAAAATGGAAAAAGTCACTTAACACGAATTAAACTTTACGCTATTATTTAAATTACACTATTTCGCAATATATAACTCGTATATGAAAACTTTATTATCGCTGGGTACACTTTATATATATATATATCACTCGTAGAACATTCAATTCTCGCACGTGGTATTTATCGCATTTATTTTTTTCGCCGCTTAGGAAAGTACTCGCCCGATTATTTCGCTCGATATCTATCGCACCGCTATTCCACGACTAGGCATGTAGGCATCCCGGCCGTCGTCTAACAACTTACTTCGCACTGATGGAACTGTCACAACAAAATAAGTCACAAAATTAAACTCTCCCGCCGCGGTGTAGTCCCGGTATTTATACCCAAACTCTGATTTTCAGAACCTCCTAGATAATTCTAGTGTTTAGGGTAAGGTTCCCGTCACTTCTAGACTGCTCCATGCATTTATAGACACTTCCCGAATATTATAGTGTTGTTCTAAGTGACATATTACTAGGAATTGGGACAGTTCATAAATTCTTTTTAGCATCTCGTTACAATATTTTGTCTAGGGATGGTATGGTATGTGTAGCTTATTTAATTATGACCAGAACGTAATTATTTACTTTACTTAAACATTAAAAAGGTGTTAGTCAGCAGTAGCGATTAAAATAGCATTTGTTCATACATTTCTTATACTGATATATGCTATCAGCGTTTGCGTAAGTTCCCGGTAGAACACTTAAGTACATAAATAATGTATAATTTTATGATTCAAAGTAAATCTTGATTCACTTTTTTTTACAGTTTTATAAAACGAATTTCTCAGTAAGGTAACCAAAAGAATTCTTATTGCGTACGAATAAAGTAGAAAAAAAATCATCGAATTTACTGAGATTCAACATATTATTTCTTTGGTTTACATGGAATATAAATTAAATACGCTAAATCAATAAAAATTATTGTTTTATAAGTCGAGAAATTTATAGTTTTTATTACTAGCTTAAATGTTTATTTGACAAATGCGCAATACATTATCTAATAAATATCCAAGATTTATCTTCTTCTTACCCTTCATTTTGCCAAATATCTCTGCCAAATACCCTCCTTCGTGAGTTACGTTGGGGTAGGTTATGGTCGTTGTAAAGTTAGGTTTTTTTTATCCGTAAAGTTTATGTTTGTCTGTTCTCTTATTATTTATCAAGGAAATACTTGCTGTACGTTAAGTTAAATCGTTGATTTTAATTACCACGCATAGTTTCACCTGTTTGTCTGGATGGAATTTTACAATTGATATTTTACCGCTTCCCAGTGTCCAACCGAGCTGGAATTTTAGACACAGACGTATTCTCGATGACAATACTTAAATCAACATCATATTCACTAATTGATCAATAAATCCATCATAATTAATCAAAATATTATATGACAAATTTGTAAATTTGTACGCCGGGTAATATAAAAAAGTTATAAATTATATTACATGAAATTTTTTTTTAAATAAACAGGCCAATTGAACTAAAAAATCAAATGACGATAGTGGACAATATGTCCCTGTTGTAACATAAAATGTAACATTTGTTCGCACAATTTTAGGGGGTCATAGTCTTTGTTGATCTACCCGTCCAGATATCAGCTGTATTCTTGACCCTTTCTACAGAGACTCCATTAACTATCTATACCCATAAAACTCAATTCTTTATTCAAATCTATACCGTTTGACCGGTCTCATCCAAATTTTGCACACTTATTTTTTAGGACCCGATAGGTAACGTAGGTGATGTTTCACCCCTCTCCCTCCCCCTGAACCTTGATATATTTTCCATGAAAATCTGTACCGTTCGACCAATCTGACCCAAATTTTGCATACTTAATTTTTGGGATCCGTTGGGTAAAATAGGCAACATTTCCCTCTCCCCCCTTATTCCTCCACCTTCCCTGATATCAGATATATTTTTCATGCAAATCTGTTCTGTTCGACAGATCTGATCCAAAAGCATACATATTCTTTAGAACATTAACGAAATTTCCCTCTCCCCTTCACCCCCCCCCCCACCCACCGATATATTTTATATACAAATCTACAATCCCATTCATCCCAGCCTAGATTAAATGGAAACATTGTTTTTATTACAGTTTACGGCTTTGCAATGGAATCTTCGTTTCCCCCACAAACTAATTTTTAACTTAACCCTTAACCCGTGCAACGTCGGGTACGAACAACTAATTAACTATAAGGTTCACATATCATTTTGATGTATGTATGTCAATTTATATTGTAATTCAAAAGTTCATCAAAAAACATCACTGGTTGAAAATAAGTTTTAAGTTTAATGACAATATTCAATGAAACACTAATTAAGTCGATATAAAATATCCAAACTTATGATCAAATATAAAATATAATATTTCTAAAATGCATTCATAATCTCGAACAAACCTTGATAGTTTCATTATGTAAGTAGGTTAAGGATTCATGTAAGGTTTTTATATAATATGTTGTGATATCTACAGATATGTATAAAACAATGATAGATAATCGAAATTTTATCATATCCGGTCAGTCTATTCCAACAGACTTTTGTTTCTATCCGTAAAACCTAATGTTCCCAAATACGAGTAAGGTATATATATATATACATTCTACATACACAATATGCCCATTATAATGTACACATACACACTCCCGCATCAATTCCCACGTTCAGGTGTTCTTTGCCATTCTAGGAAGTCATATTGTACCATCAATATATACTCGTATACTACACACGTAGCAAGAAATTCTTAGAATGTTTGAATTTGTAATAAGAAATTTGAGGGTGAAAAATGCCAATGATCTCATTTTCAGGCAAAGGACTGGTAGGTACATAATTCGTGAATAGAATCAAGATTGAAATAATCCCACATAGAAATCGTAAGAAAACGAATACATAAATATCTTCTTCTGATGCCTCTCCCATCTCATCCCATCCCTTGTTCTTGGCACCCTTAAAATAGTTCACCGGCTATGCTTGGAAAATGGACAATCGTTGGACGAACACAGGCCGCGTTTAAACCCGCTGGACTGATGAAATCATTATGCGGGAATGTAATGGACAGAGTAGACATAGGATAGACGTATATAACAATGAACAGGGTAAAATTGGAAACACTCTGAAAGGCTTTCATCTGGTAGAGAAAATAAATATTGACAATGATGATGATGATGATGATAAATCCTTGACCCATGTATTTGAAGATTTCATTGATGTATAAAACCAAATAACATTTTCGACGATTAGACAAACGCTTTCGTTTTATACCTCACTGTTTTAATGAAACTATAATAATATTTTTATGAAAAAAATAACTACTCCAGTGTGAATGCAAGTCGCAGACTTTAAAAAATAACGAAAAAACAGCGTAGAAATGCCGGGATAAGAGTGTCAAATATATAATATAATATGTTTAGCAAAAGACCAAAGTTATTTGACAATAAATGTCAATTCGACGATTGATTTTGAGAGCATATTTGGGTGTATTACAAGCATTTTATAAAAATAATACTTATTAATTTAGATTAATTATAGAAGTCTCACAGAGACGAAGCTATTTATATATGAGAAAAGTGGATGGAAGTCTCTTACACGATGGCGCAGTGCTTCCAACCTGTATGAACTGGCTTAAGTGATCACTCTACAAAATGCAAAGTTCACCAATTCCATCGTAAGAACATCCGCACGTTATCAAATTTTTTAAATGTTCTATATATAGTTCGAATCAAGAACATTTTATATATTCATCATATGAAATGTTCTTGACCCAAGACCCACCAAGGGTTGCAGTGCCAAGAGTGATGATGATGATGATTCCACTTAATACTCATATATAATACCACTTAATGCTCAAACAGGTTGTGTGCCATCGTATAAGAGACTTCCATCCATTTTTCTCACATATAAACAGCTTCGTCTCTGTGAGACTTCTATAATTTATCCTTAATTAATTAATCATCCTTCTGGCGACCAAACCCGGTAACTGTGTTCTTAGAACATACATTCATATAAAAATATTGTTAAATTAATATTTAGTTTACTATCTCCACCTTGACTTTAAATCGGTTACAAAAACGTTTATTGAAATAGAGAGATACTATAAAGTATAAGAATCAACGAATAAAGATCATTGTACAGCTGAGATTAGATATTTTGTTTAAAAAATATCAACGAATCATCCTCAAGTGTTGTGATTCGCATCTGTTTATACAGATGTTTTAACTGCATATTGGAGTGAATTTACTCAGAGGAAATTCGTCAGTTTTTAATGTAAATAACAAAAGTTACTTGAAACAGCTTTACAGGTGACAGCTCGACGAAGACGTGGTACAGATCTCGCGATATATTTTTCAACGTTATAATTTTGCATTGGCTTTAATCTCTGTATGAAATGATTTGATAGTCCACTGTTATCAGAATCAAAATACGGAGTAAATATGAAGGGTGTCTCGTGGCTAGTAACTAAAACTTCAGGGAGTCTTCTTGATTCGGTACTGTTGACATTTTACACTTTGGGTAAAATGTCAACAGTTAAGGAGATAAGCGACATCAAAGTTCTTATAGATCTATAAGAACTTATATATGGGGTATAAAAGCAAAGGCAGCAATTTCCAAATTATACATTAGCATTATCCAAAATGATCTAATGCAGTAACTCTTTTCTAGGGTCTGCGGGCATTTGAGGGCCCATAGAGGTCTTATCGAGATCCGAGAAAAAAATCTACAATATATTATACTTATAAAAATAAAAATGAATAATTTCTATAACGCCATTTTCGTAAAAAAAATCACCTCAAGGGCGCTTTACACTAATATTGTATTGTCTTACACTAGTATTTAATTTAATGGAAAGGATTTTACAAAAAGCTGCGTTTTCTATGTAGATCTTATATGTGGGGTATAAAAGCAAACGCAGCAATATCCAAAAAAAAAAATGAAAGCAGTCACCGAGGATTACTAATATAAAATGTAATGAATTCTAGATTTTGTGTATCTATCCCTTCCAAAATCATGTTTCCTATAAATTTATAGGCTACGTTTCCTATAAAATCTCAAATTCAGTGCATTATAAATTAGTAATTCTCGACCAATGCTTTTAATTTTTTTGGATTAATTTTATACCCCACATATAAGATCTACATATACATATATGAATACAATATATTCTACATTTCTCGGACCTCGATAAGACCTCTGGAGGCCCCCAGATGTTCGCAGACCCTAGAAAAGAGTCGCTGCACTAGGTCATTTACTGTACAATCATGCCTATGCAGGTAACACGAAACAATAGATAGTACGGTGATCGCTAGAGGACAACTCATCAGTATTACCTGATAAGGATAATTCCAGGTCATTAGAAAATATGTGTCGAGGCAGTCGGGCCGTGGAGCAAATCCCACCATTTGAAAATTTCCGGAATTCGGCGCGTTATGTGGCTTTACGAATAGGGCTTTCAGTGACCTCGTATAGGACAATGGTTAATTAGGAATACATTAGGGCTCTCAAGACCTCCAGCTGCAAGGGTCAGATCCGGGTACTAATGTTACCTGGTACGATTCATTTATTGTTAACATAATTATATTGTCGCGGATTTCGAATATGCTTCGGATGGTAAACGAATGTGGGAAGTAAGATTAATATATCAAATATTTAAAAAAAAAGTCCGCTATATATTTAAGAATTTGAGCAATGAAGTGTAGTAAAGACACTATATCTAGTCTTCTGTGTGTAGTTTTCTGGGATGTTCTGCCGTGTATATCTGATACATATTGCAGTGTATCTGTATATTGCAGTGTTCATAATCAGGGCTGATGTGACGTGTGTGATGAACCCTGCAAAGGGATCCGAAACATCGGCTAGAGAGGTCAGATATACACGGCAGAATATCCCAGAAAACTAAATGGCCGTGAAAACCTAACAACAGTAGAATATAAATTAGTACAATTGATACACTGTCCAATCTCCATTTACATACCATTAATTAATTATGTAATAAATGAATTTACGCACGTATTTAAATCAAAATATATATACATACTTCACTCATGTGCATTCCAGATTATGAATTATATTTTTGAATTGAAATGAATTACTGTAAATTTAATTCAATATTTCCTTAGATGTCCCCTCCCCCCCCTGATCCCCCGCTATACGAAAGATGAAGAAGAACACTTCCTAGCATCCTTAGAGTATATACAATCTGATCATTTACTACCTTTATTTTTATTTAAAGGATTACACCTCCCTGGAAGAATACAATTTAGGTAGATATTTTGTGATTTTTTGCAAACTGGTTAATTTTTTTTATTCTTTTATACGCACTTATTAAAGTACCATATTAAACTATTATTTCATCGGAAATTTTTGCAAAAAATCATAAATGGTCGCGTTATGACTATTTCTGTAAAACTCCTGTAGCAAGCATCTCAGCCACTACCTATATAGTTAGATATATGAAATACCTGTTCTGAGTTAGGTAGCCTTTGTTGATTATTATGTCACGTCAGATCAATGTCTAATATTTCATTTGAAAGCAAGTACAGTAAAAATCATGAATTTTTTTTTTTTAAAATATCAAAGAAAGATGCATGAAAAATGGAAGGAAAGGAAATGCAAATAGTAATTTAACAGTTCATATCGAAACAGATTAGAAAAGTATATTATTAAGTAGGTTAATGTATCTAGTCATAATGAGGAAGGTCTTTTGTGTTGGTTGCGATAGAAGATTTAATATGACACCGTTTGCCTCTATTGGACCTGATGATACAAAAATCTAAACCGATATGTCGTGCCAAAGCCAAGGTGAACCAGAATTGCATTCGTTATTATCGTCTAGCGATTATTGAACATATTTTCCACGATGTATCAGGCCGATTGTATTACAAATGGGATATTTTCCTTGCAAAAAGTTGATATTAAACTTTGAAACTTATTATGATATTTGTCGTATTTCCCAGAGTCTGTCGTACGGTGACTCAATATTGATTTGTATTGCCTTTAGAATCTTTCCGCACATTCAAATACGCGCAAACTATACGTATTCTAAGAAATAAACAAAAATACATATTTATATGTTAGAATACGATTGAAACAGCAGATTAAATATTGAACAATTCAGAAGAATTACGCCAATGACATCAGAAAAATATTTAATATTTATTTGTTTCACAGAATACATAGTTAAGCAAAGTGACGTCCTTAGGTAGTGTCGTCCTTAAAAAGCAGATTTAAGAATACCGACCTTACTATTTATTTTTTATTTTTTAATGATATAAATGCCTTACAAAATATAAATTAAAAATGTGATAAAATAAGAAAAAGATGCCCAAAGTTAATTAAAATGAATTCCGATAACCAAATCTAGTCTTGGTAATTTTGGCGGTTGGATTTGACAGCATCATTGGTAACAGTGCAGATTTTTTAAAAATATTTTTTTTACAAAATAAAAATTACCTTTAATAAAAATAATGTGGATAAATAAGTAATATTTTATGTAGGTATCTATCATAAACAATAATATAAAAAAATGTTAAATGTTACATATAAAATATAACAAATTCGAATCATAGTAAAAATTAACAACAATTCAAAACAAACTCAAGTAATAATGACAAAAGATAACTATAGTACTAATAATTACATAAATAAGAAACCATTGAATTTATCAGACAGAGATTGCTTAAAACTGATAATTAAAAATTATCCGATGTGTAAAAATACTCATTTCCCAATCTGTTAAGCCTTCTGATAAGCGGATTGTAAAGATAATTTGTATTCACATTATAACGAAACGCTATAGGTACTTTGCCTAGTGCTTCTAGAAGGGATGTGAACATTATTTGCGTTACATCTTGACTATTGAAATAATTATTAACAATTTTGAAATGCAATAAAAGATCAGCGATTTTCTTCTATTGATCAGATAATCTATGAAATCTTATAAGAGGCAATAGAAAGCTGTAATTTATGTCCACAATGGTATCTATAATTTAATTTAAGTTTAGGGTTTATATCAAATTGTTCTTTGAAATCGTATTGTTTGCTACGGTGCACTTTAATGCAATGACTTTTTCATAATCGATATACGTAATATAGTTCAACTTTTTGCAAAAAATAAGTCAGAAATACTTTTAAAAAATGCAATGTGATATGCAATTTTGATATTGTGTATCTTCATATTAGGTTGATATTAGGTCATGGCTGCTTTAACATTTTCGACTCATTATCAAGGTATTATCATTATTGTAAAGTTTTTGCTACTGGCTATGATACACCATGTGTACACAACCAAAATGTATACAATATTCTTAAAGAATAAACAATATTGCTTAGTTAATATCCCACTCCAAAAATGTAAAGGTGCAGCGAAATCTAAATATTTTGTATACTATGTCATGGGAAGGATCATAGTTGTATCTAGCATAGTCCCTTAAAATATTTCAAAGAATACAGATTAAGAACATATGTACGTACACATCTTTCAAAATTTTTATATTTTTTGGACGCTCTTACGGTGGAATTGGTGAACCTTGCATTGTGTAAAGTGAATTTCAATATCTTTTTTTTTTAAATAGATTTGCGAACACGAAATACCTGTCAAATCAATATTCTTACTATTTTCAAACAAAGCTAAACGCTTGTGCTATGAAAATAGGACTAACTTGCTGGTCTGGAGTGA
Organism: Agrypnia vestita; assembly: GCA_016648135.1. Taxonomy (NCBI): domain Eukaryota; kingdom Metazoa; phylum Arthropoda; class Insecta; order Trichoptera; family Phryganeidae; genus Agrypnia; species Agrypnia vestita. The sequence goes on from JADDOH010005482.1 coordinate 125,677, forward strand.
AGTTCGAACCTTTGGATCACGAGGCGAGAGTCCTAACCACAAGACCAATAAGCTACTCGACGACTTTAAAAAGTAACATGGACATGACAAACTTACGTTCAATTCGTGTACGATAGTTATAACATTTAATTAATACACATTGATGTAGCAGAATCCTGCTTCGGAAAACCCTCTCAGAGATATGGTACATATCAATGTCCAAAATGATTTTGTTCGGCATAGCGGTAGCTCTTCCAACAGAGATAACAATCGGCAGGTTGGTCCTGTATATTAGAATGTGAAACAATCTGTGCTGACACTGTCTAATCAGGATCATACAAACCGAATAATTTCAGGATTATCGATTACAACGCGCAACAATCGATAAAAATGCGTAATCAAATACACATTCCTACTAGTCTCTAAACTATTGTAGCCAAACATACCCTAGAGAAACTCGGTTGGGTAAAGCCAAGGATCATGCCTGTACTCTCTTAAGTAGAGATATATTAGAAACTTCTTTTGAGACAGCTCGGGCACCCTACAAATACTTTCATACACTTTTTCCATATAATCACCTTCGCTTTGTGAGACTTCTATATGTATATTATATGTTATTGTAATCGACGACGAAAAGTACTGCGTAGAACACGTCATTGTGCTGATAAGCGTTTAACGACCTGAAATATGTTTTAGCAATAAATTACACGATGAATCATTGCGCGCGCTGTCCGCACACTTTTTGAAAGTTTAATGACGGCGATGACAGTACTTCCTCCGTTAATGATTACATCCGCTGCTAATATCCAGGTGATGAAGATTGGGAGTCACGCGTGTGACTAATTTGACCACGTGCTAGTCATCGGAGAGATTCGTACTTCTGCTAAATTGGTATTTGAACGCTGATAAGCGCGTGCAGTGATGCATCGAAAACTGCATATTGGCCTCGCATCCGGAGGCGTGTCAATATTTAGATGACATCACCAGATTATGGAACAGATGTTAACTAACTAACTAACCATCACGCCGTTTCAATGCAGGGATAGACAGAGAGGATAGAACACCACATTATTCTATTTTGGCACACCACATTTTCTTCGGCTACACTCGTACATATTTTCGTGAATGCGATTTCGTGCTCTAATATTTGTTGTAACTGATTGTTCCAGGTCTTTCGCGGACGCCCTGTGTTCACTTGCCTCATATATTTTCTTAACCACCCTTTCCTCGATCGGACGTTCCATATGATCAAACCATCTCAGCGACCCCTTCTTTATTCTATCACGGTACATACAGCATTCCATTTATTTGTAATTTGTTACTCTACCGACAAAAGATTTTTCCACACGTGCACATTATTGCCTTGGATTTAGATTTTTGACGTGACTTTAATTTAAACTTCAATAAGACGTGCGCGATTATAACTGTGCTTTGTAGGTTAAAGCTAAAGTTAGTGTGTTACAGGGGATTATTCTTAGAATTACGTTATGTATGCAGGATGTCTAATTGCTAGTAGAAAAAACTTTGTGGGTGTCTTCTTCGAACAATTTTGAATAGAAAATATTTTGAACACTTTCCGTGGAATGTCGAGAGTTACGGAAATAAGCGACATCAAAGTTTTTTTAAATATTTTACACTTATTTTCTATAAAATGTTAATATTAAAAATTCGTTCGCTTTAATATGAGCCAAATAAATCGACAAAAGCCTTAGAATTTTTTTCATGGTTATAATAATTTTATTTGACTTGTATCAAATCGAATAAATTTATAATATTCTATATATGTTACTGTAGTGACACTCCAGCATTTTACTGAAAATAAGTCAAAATATTGAAAAAAAAAAAAAACAAACTTTGATGTGCTTATCTCCGCAACTATCGAAAAAAAGACTCCGCCAAGTTTTTGCTACCAGCTATGAGACACCCTGTGAAATATATCCTTAATTCTATGAGCTTTTATCGAACACATCAACAATAGATGAGTATTTGGAATGGCACTCAATATTCTCTAATTTGGCTTGTACATGTTAAGTGCAATTTGTTTTATAAATCATTGAATGTATCTGCTGTACAAATAAAATGAAAAAAAAATCGTAAATTAAGCACACATTTATTGAATTGTAATCCATAGTAAATTTTTCACCCTTACTGTGGAACAGGGGTTCCATAGCCCCGTACTTCGATAACCGTGCGTTTCACGTATGGACAGATGTATATGGCGTTCTATTTTCTCTTGGTTTGCAATTAATGTTAAAAAATGTGCTGAACGTCAAGTACACTTGAGCAATTTTTATCTCGACCTAAACAATTCTTGTCTACTGATTATGATGACAGCATGCATAGTATTGCGAAAGTTGTTATCATTTTAAAATTCAGTACAGCATACATGCTTGCATTTGAGCTCATGCCGCGTATGCGGAGAGATATTAAACATTAATATAAAAATAAATCGATAACCCCAGAAGTATATACGATAAGGATAAGCTTCAGACTAGTATTCTAAATCTTCGTTTGTCGGTGGTTATTTGATGCAAATAACTAGAAATATTATCGCTTTATTGCATTGATAATATTCTTCACGTTTATTATTCATTTTATCATTTTTATTTCAGAACGCACGACTGCGGGAAATGTCGGTGGTTAAAATTAACTGTATTGCGTCGCCTCAAAGAACGCCATAAAAGTGCAAACTGATAATGTCATGGGCGGGACATTAATGAACACGAACTCCAAACGAACGTTCTTACACATACATTGATTTATATTTCAGTCAATAAAGAAATGCCGTAGGCATTTGAAGCGTTTTAGATTTATTGTGGAGTTATACAGTTGGCCTCCTTTATACAGAGCCATCCTTACGTTGACGTTGTACTGCCCTTAGGCAAGCTGGAAAATACCCTTTTATATTTCTATAAATTCAACACGACACAAACATCCCTGTTATCAAGTTAACAGCATTGTTATAATATCATGTATATTTTGTCTTATATTCATACTTCGTATATCACATAAACGGAATGCATGTAATTATAAATGCATTTTATTTTTTATAAGTAAAAGCAACAACTACAATAATTAAATACATACAATGAACGGTTAACGCAAAAGATAACACGTAAAAGGTACCTCTAATTATTAAAGGTTTTCACAGAATATAATATTTGCATACATGTATAATATATATGGCTCATGGGGTGTAAAAGCAAAGACAGCAATATCCAAAAAATTAAAAAAATGTTTGAATGCAGTCACCGGGGATTACTAATTTAAAATGTACCGAATTCTAGTTTTTATGTATCTTTTCCTTCCAAAATCATGTTTCATATAAATTTATAGGCTATAAAATCTGAATTAAGTACATTGTAAATTTGTAGAATTAAGTACATTAAAAAAATGTAGTAATCTCGATGGCTGCATTAATTTTTTTTTGATATTTCTGCCTTGCTTTTATACTCTTTCTTCGTTGAATTTTGAATAGAAAATATTCTTTACACTTTATATCGAATATTAAAAATTCAAAAAGTTCAAATTCATGCACGATTTAACGCGAATAAAATTTTAATATTCGGTAATACATAGATCAGAAATATTGAAATAAAAATGCAAAGTTTTTTTTATCTCCCGACATTTCACCCAATATGTAGAGAATATTTTCTATTCAAAATTGAATGAAGAAGATACTCCCGAAATATTAGCTAATGAGATGAATATGAATGAATATTTCAAATATCCTTGCCCCGTTTCAGCTTCGTCGCCGATTGCAGTAGCTTTCCATTTATTACTTATCAATTATATTGAATATGAAAAATAGATATTGTTCTTTTAGTGCGTCTTACTTCCATACATTTTTTATTTCCTTCGCAGGTGCTACAGGCACAATTCTGTAAGAAAAGTGGCACGGCCAAGGCTGTGCGTGGGCAATTATTGTTTTATAACATGTGTAAGTACTTTCTTTCTTGGCACGAAACACTAAAGATTAAATATATATATATATATATATATATATATAAAGATTTGAAAACAAGAGATAACTGAAAACTACCAGAAAAAATATTTTTTTTAAATAATGGCAAAAAGGATGTCAAAAGAGGTATGAACTAAATTTGAAAAATCAATTTTTGAAATAGGCTCTGAGAAAATTTATGATGGATATTAAATTTATGATGGATAAATTTATGATATATTATCTGAGGAAATTTATTATGGATGTCTTTTAAAAAACATTATTTCTTGCTATATTATTTTTACATAGTGGTAACCGAGTATTCTACAGATATTCGTGATTCCTATAAAAAGTCACGAAAAGTAATGTTTTGTCATCTCCCCAACGCGCCATACTTGTTTCATCTGTAGCGGACTGAGAAGATCGCAACCTAACCCAAGATAACCGGCTGTTGATTTTTGAGCAAGCTAGTAATGAGCATGCTTATTACTTTCAATGTGCATACACACATGCTACTAAATAGCAATGGCTCAAGAAGCTCAATACTACGCGTACTCACGTGCCATTAATGAACATGTGTATAAGTACTTTTAGGAACCGACATATAAAAGTAGCGTCATTTTTGACGGCTTACAGCTAGTAAATAATAAAGTGATTGAAAAGATTAATGAAATCTAATTTCTAAACAATTCGCAATATATATATATTTATAATTTTCTTATATATATATCTTTGCTCAAAATTTTCCATTATTTTTCTTTTTACTACCTACATTCATTTTTAATTTTTTTTACTTATTATTAGTTTATTTGTACTGTTGTCTCACATAATTGCATTATGATTATTGCATATTAGTTTTTTTCTTCTTCTTATATTTAGGTACATAGTATGTACTACTTATTATTTAATATATTTTAAATATAATGATACTCCTCTCCTATTCACGAGTTGTATTACTCATGTAGAAGAGAAATACCATTGTAAAAACTGTCACTATCTTTATTGTAAAAAAAATGTATTTATCTATTTAATAAATAAATAAATAATTAATTCCATTGTCACTCCACATATCACTGTTCAACAATATTATTTTTGGGAAATGAAACTGAGATGGAAACAGAGCCACGTGCACTATTTTAAGATGTATGTATCTATTAGGTATACAAGAATTAGTGATACATTGAAACAACTTTTAAAAATTTATTTAAATAGAGATGCGAACACGGAATACGTGTCACATCAATATTCTTACTATTTTCAAACTAAGCTACGCGCTTGTGCTATGAAAATAAGATTAACATGCTGGTCTGGAGTGAGGTTTGATTGTTATTTTGATTGCTTTCTTGTGTATTTTTGTAGTACTGTTTAACCTGTAAGGATCCTTCTAATTTTCTACTATTTTTTTCAATGGTGCTATGCGTAAATTAATAGATAAATACTCATAGTTCAGCTAAAAGAGTGTTCTCCCGGTATAAAAAAAGTGCCGGATTAATACACTCCTCTTATTTAATATTTAAGTAATAACACAAACTGTTTTCGTGAGAAATCTTAAAAATAAATTGTTATAAATTGATGTGATTCAATCACACTCCAAGTCCAACAGCATAAACAATAAAAACGATGAAGATGGCCGTGGCATCTGTGGAAATTGAATATGGCTGCGGTTTTGCCAAGATCGTCCCCACCGCATCAAACGAATTGACCTTCGTAAACAATGGATGTGTGGACAAATCGACATATATTACGTTAACGCTAGAATTGAATGCCTTCCTAGCACATATCCAGAAAAAACTTGCTTGACAAAAATTGCAGATGCGTGCACGGACTTCGTGCCGCAATATATAAACAATACTAAAACCTGTCATTTTAAAACACACATTACAAAGGTCTTCAGAGACAAATATGAATGCATTGGAGAATAATTTATTTCCATTTAACCCTGGGAAGTATATATTTATTCAGAACAGCGTTACTTTAAATTTCAGATTGACACGAAGAAGGGCTTACGATATTCCATAGTGTATTTGTGTAACTCAAACATAAATAAACTTATCATATTATAAATTTAACAGTTGAATCATTTTAATAAATAAATCAATAGTAGTATTTAGTGAAAATGACATTGTCGTTGTTACAACGTTAAACATAGAAGCGTTAGATAAAAAATAAAGAAGATTTTGTGCAGTACCTATACAAATAGAAAAGTAAATTAATATTTGGTATATTTCTTAATTCTTGACATTAAGATAGAAGTCAGACTGAGATGGTGAAAGATGGTCATATAAAGAGGAGTTTAAAACTGCATTAAGATATTAATTCTGGGAGAAGACGACGAAGAAAATTGCAAGAAACCTAGTGGTCAAGCTTCGAAAAGTCGTAGCATGCCCATATGCGAGATGAGATGGCCCAGGACTGTAGTTTTCGTACATGGAGAGTTACTACAATGGAAAGTGGAGAAGATGAATGTAAAAATAAGATGGTAAAAAATTCAATATATCATTGTTGTTAAATTATAATTTCCACAACTACTTATATAAATCAACTAGATCTTTAAGAGGTTTTTAATTCCTTGATATGAGAAATAGAATATTGCTTTACATATTTCCGGTTTGGATACAGTATTATTGTCGACCGAACTTGGTTCAGTGTTATGAAAGTTTTTAAGGATCGTTTGATTAATCAATAACAATAGTTGAGAAAAAAAGCATAAATATTTGTGTGTGCTGTTTGATCAACTATTACTAATGGTAAAAAAATGATCCTTAATGATTTTTTTAAGATGCGAACACGGAATACGTTTCATATAAATATTGCTACTATTTTTAAACTAAGCTAAACGCTTGAGTTGTGAAAATAAGAGTTTGCTGTTTCACAAAGAGGCTTGAACCACCCACAATTGGATCACTAGGAGAATGTCTTTACTATTAGACCAACAAGCTACATTATTGTTAAAATCAGATTTTTTTTACTAAATTTCATAAATCGTAAAATATGAACTTAATGGAGGTTAATCTAGTATTGTTATTAATTTATTCAAAAACGACAAGGAACATAATTTTATATTAAAAGTGATCTGTGCGCAAAAAAAGAGGATTACGATGATGATAGAGGTAGGTGATGTAAAAACATGATAAAGTGAGAAAAATAATAATAAATAAGGAAAAATAATGTCCCAATATACAGTAAACATTGTAATTTTCCTTAAATAACTTGATATTTAATTTTGAATTAATTTGAATGTATACAATATGTACGTATACAAAAGCAAAGATGCGAATAGACCCACAATGACTATATTCTCCCTTGAACGAAACTATTATTTATAATATTATAAGATACAGTCGATATTTGCATGCTAATGAAACGATATCAAATTTATCATCATAAATATACGAATGTACAATGAAATAAAGAAAAAAGAAAAAATAAATATATTAGAAAGAAAGGTAGAGCTGTTTGTGGTGTAATAGATGGAATAAAAACAAGGATGCTGTTATTTTGATTATAGGGAACGTATAAAGGAGGAAAGAATGGTATAGAAAATATAGGAGTTAAGACCTGACATGAAGACATGTCCGAGAACAGAAGAGCACGCATGAGATGCATATTTATATTATATTAAACTGGACGAGACAAATAGCAAATATACCACGATAAAAGAAAGTGCAGTTTTATTTTCTCTGTCTATACTGCAAATGTAAGGAATGTTTAATTAATAAGTTAGACACACGGGTGTATTACATTTCAACATCATTTCTAAGCGATTTTTTTTCGATTTTCTCAAAATGGATGCTCCAATATTATAAGACATGAATTATAACTAATCTGGACTCGACTGCCTACTGTAACACTGAGGAAACAACAAATTTAGCTCAGCTATAAATAAACAAAAACAATGCAATTGCAAGCCGAGCTGAATCGGCAAAAATGCGTCCTTGGCAACATTTAATACGTGCGACTGTGATTCACCATTGTTTTAATTTATCCGTGGCCATGATAACTTTTTGCCGTTTGTTATCAAAATCTTGTGTAGGATTTCAAATGTGCAACCTGGACATATTTATTGTCTACCACCAATCACGCCTGTCACTGTCGTCGTCAGGGGCGGGGTGAAGACCTGTCCACCAATAAGAGCTTAATGGGATTAGTAATTAACATTATGTACCGTTTTACCTGGGGGTAGGAGGGGATGAATGTCCTTTGAAAGTATTTAAGGGAAGGCACCCCCGAAGAAAGTAGTTTTGAGGTCATCCTTTCGAGGGTGAGGTCATTAGTAACATAGCGCTCGTCGCGGTCGTTGTTTGAAGTTGTCGCGCAAATTCGTTGTTGGAAATTATTGTGGTGTATCGTGACGTTGTTTTCGAAGTGAGTTGTTAAGAAGAATATAGTTACGATGCCTAACCGTACACCGGAAGAGATCCGCGCACTATTCAAGGCGCAAGTGTGGGGCTTAGCGACGGCAGGTTCGTTTATTTCTGTATTCATTTATTGCATTTAATCTGTATTAATCTTTAGCAATTTGATTTCAATTTCCCTGCGGAATTTGTGGCAATGCGGATAATGGTATTTCGGTGGTAAGGCTCCAAGAGGCTTTACCAGCTTATAGAATTTTAATATTTAGAAAGTGTCAAATTTCTTAAATGTTTTTGCGAAATTTAACTTAAAATGTATATTTTGTAATGTTGCGAATTTAAACATGAATTAATCGTCAATTACATAAATGTCAGTGTCGGATGAGGGCGGCAGTGTCGATAATATTTCGCATGTAGATTTTTTAAAAATATATTTTATAGAATTCACATTGCTACTTTATACATTATATCTACTTTTAACGTATTTCTGCGTATTTTTCATTGGGAAAGTTTTTCGAGCATCTGCTGTATATTTGGATTGTCTGTATTTAGCAAGGCGGTTTAATATTAAATACATTAATAAAAGAAGATTTTAAACATATACAATATTACTTTTACAGAATAAATTGCGGAATAAATTACTTTTATAGAATAAATTTTACAGAATAAATTTTAATGAATAAATTTTATAGAATAAGTTTTACAGAATAATATTGCACGGTTTTGGATTTTGGTATATTTCCAGTAATTTATGATAAATAATAAATCTTGATAAAAAGCGGGAAGATTTAAAGTCAAAATAAACTAAGTAAGTACTTACAAATATTTCGGAAATTTAATAAAAAAATATTCGAAAAGTAACAAATTATAAATTTTTATGAGAATACCACTGTTTCGTTGTCAATAAATATGATAATTATATGTTTATGATATGATTTTCTCTTTAATTCGGTCACAATCGGTCATCCAGAATCGCACATTTAATATAACCATCCACACAACTGTAAAGAGGGCTTGTTCTGGGTAGAGTAAGCCATATCTATAATGAGAAATTAATGGTGTTAGGAGAGTGAACTTCCAAGAAAGAATTTGGTTTTGTCCGATAAACCCAGGGATAGGTTTAGGGTATTAGAATGCCATTGCTTTTAATCGTATACAAAATATTAAAAATGTAAACAGATTTTGAACGCGTTTGCATTTTTATTAAGTCAATGATTTATGAATATATTCGTATACAAAGCATTGAGCGTTATATAATATAATACTTATTATCATTTGTTGTTTGTATAATTAATAAATACAAAATCGCGATTTTTTAATATTTTTTATTAAATTTTAATGTCCCAGGCATACAGTTTGTCTTTCATTAAATCTCGGTGAGCATTGTGAATAACAATTTTTGATCATATTTTTTATTTTACCTAGATCAAAAATAAAATAAAATTTTGGGTATGGCATTGGCTTCAAACACCAAGGAATCAGGGTTCGATTCAAGGAATGGTCACTATGTAATTTTCTCCATCCCTCCATTATGTAGTTTCCCTGGGTTATTTTGTGACGCGTTTCGCCACTATAATTAGCTGGTTTTTGGGGTTATAGTGTTAATATTTTAAAATCAAAATAGTATTACTAAAATTCCTACGCGTTTTTTCGCTTTTTCCTGGTACTATAAACATTCGTCATATCGTCGCTGTATATATAATAATGGAGATATACTAAAAAAAACATTCATCTGGAAAGTCTGCCTAGTAATGATTTAGAATATTTTTTATAAATCTAGTCTGCACAGTTATTTTTTAAAACAGTTTCATTCGTTTATCTCAGAAAGTACTAAAACAGCACATAGGATTAATTATATATACAGCGACGATAAGTCTTTCTTGCCGTTCTATTCTTATGCATTCGTTTAAGTTTAAAACGTCCTGAGCGACCCCATTTTAACAATATATATATTATATCTACTTTTAGTTTTACTTCCTTCCTTAATTTGTTCATTCTTAACTATTATAAATGCATTTGCCACATTCTTATACGTACATGCCAAGGTTAACCTTTTTCATTGCATTCGATTACTTTCGTTTTCTGCCAGCTCCAGGCTTCAGCTTTTTCTTGTCTATGGTTTGCGCCTTACCTTCAGATGATATGGGAGTATGGTATATTTATGTATGGTGATATTATTTGCAATATCACCATACAAAATGTGTGGAGAAAATTAAAATTTTATAACTTTCCCCCAAATTTATTCTACATTATTTTTTATAAATCAGCTCACTCAACCAGAGCGAGGATACTTCGAAACTTGGAAAAGATCGGAGCTGGTCCTCAGAGGATAATATTTTCTCGAAATAACGGTTGTTAATTTACTACCACCATGTATCTCCGCAGAGTTTGTTGTTTTTGTCGGTCCAGCAGGTTTTAGGACGTTTATTCAGATTCTTAATTTCCCTCACGCGTCTCTGGATGCCTATTTTTCGAGAGATTGTCCATCCATTGAAGGTTTGGCCAGCCCACTGTAATCTCGTTTTATTGACTTATCAACTATTGTTGTCTGTTCACTTATCTTGATTTAGACTGCTGTCTGTTCTCTTATCTGGAAATAGACCCCACGTTCTGCACTATAACCCAACTTCTTCAGCGGAGTTGATTGTCTATTGGTGATCATTTGCCATTTAAATGAGATCGTCTGCCAAATTCACTACTTCTTTTCATATATATCTTTTCTCGTGCGTTCTTATGGAATGATATCATATTAATATTTATTCATCTGGTTTCATATTTATATTTTAAATGCGGATATCTTCTTAAAATTGCTAAAACTATATTATTTTATGAATTAACAAGTTACAAAACCCAGGATGTTTTAAAAGTGAAAGAAATTGCTCCATTTGGTTGGCCTTATGTGCTGTATGGACTCGTGAGATGTCTTTTTGTTTCAATAATATTACTAAGCAAGCTTAAATATATTAAAATTATAGCAAATTCTGTCAGTTTGTTTACTTACAATTTTTGTTACAATTTTTTATTATTTTTGTATGATTTTTTCAACCCTTTTCACATAGTTGACATTTTTACTTGAATAAATTAAAAGAATAGATTGTGTTATTTTAAAATTAATAAAAAATATCTTTCCACACAAAAATGTGATACGAATCGCAAAAGAAGTTATGAGAAAATTTTGGGACCTTTCTAAGTTCACCAGGCGATCGCCTTAAAATTTCAATAATGTTAGAATATGAAATACATATTATGCGGAGTACGGGACTGTGCTCTTTCTATTAAGGGAAAGTGGTTTGTCGGAAAATTATGCCTATTCTCAAGTATACCTGTCAGGGCCGTACTTACCCTTGGAAGTTAGCCCTAGGCTAATGCATATTGCGGTCTCTAAAAACAAAATGTGTCGAATAGATTTATTTCGGCTGTCAAAAGTTTCAACATTACAGCAGTGTGCTCAAGTGCGAAGTAGTAGAGGCAAAAGTGGTGTGGCGAAGGGTAATCTAGGTTTTTCTACAAATGGATCAAAGTATATTTTTTTTATACACATAGTTTTTATACACATTTATACACATACACATACACATACACACAGTATATACACAAAGTGTAAATTATCTTATGTTTTATCTTATGTTCTATTGTTAAATTAGTATTAAGTATCTTATTTGTAAACAAGGATTTTTAAATAAATAAAAAAAATAAAAAATAAAAAATATGAGAATAAATTAAATTTAAATTAAAATAAATTAAAATACGGTACGTGTCGTGCGTATGTATTTTTATATTACGAATAACAGAAAATGCTCCATTATTATTTTTTTGTCACTGAATTTATGGAACCACTTTTCCTGTAACAATCGTCCATTTCCTTTTAGTTCAATACTCTTTATACTCACTTTTTGTTTTTTTTTAATTTAAAAACAACGGTACATCGACAATGATTATTCAAATTAACGCAAATTACAAAAGAATTCTGATATAATAGGAAAGGGTATTAACACCGTCTACCAAATTTACTGCACCATAATTAATTGTTCGCGAATTTTCATGCCCGCACGTCGCCAGGTTCGTCATCTCCGATCTAAACAAACGATTCACACTCTTCCTCAAATGTCACCTTGATGTAGTTAGCCAAGATTTTACCTTTACCCAGTTGTTTGTTTTTTCCTCGTAGTCTACCTACCGCCGAAACTCTCGAGACAATCATATTGTGATGAAAGAATAATCGACATTCGCCAGAATTAAAACAACTCGCCCTCGCCTCGGATTCGCCGTATATTCGCTTCGAAGAATTCTCATTTCCCAAGCAAACAAATTTTTGGAATTTCTGTGACGTCGGCCTCTTCCGATCGCGCGGGAAGTACGAACGCATGCGCCGACCTGTCCAGCGTCCACTCATCGCTCGATTTAAAAATATGTAATGAATAACAAATGTCGCTCGCACGCGGTCTAATTAAAACTCCCGTGTGTCTGTAAACACAAACACAGACGGCTCCGAGCAGCAATAGTACGCGGAATGATGTCACGCCATGCAATAGCGAGAACCGAGAACCTCGGGGGTACTGGCGCTGACGTGTGCCACATTTCCCGCTGTTTGCGATTACTCATAATATTTTCACTTTGTTCCTTGAGTCTCGGCTATTGATAATGAAAGAGACTCGTATTCTTCGTTCAATCGCGCGCCAGCCACCATGTTAATAACAGCGGGGAATAGTGAAACTTTTCAGTGATTAGAGTTTATCAATATTTATTTGAGTGAAGTGCTACGAAAATGAAGAAAAACGCAGTGTTTTGTTTCTGCGCGCTCGCTGCTACTTCGACGCAATCGGTTACGCGATCTTTCGCGCCGATTTCCGGAGAAGATGACACAAGTAAATGTTTATTAATTTGCCACGGTTTTCTTAAATATGTGTATCAATTTATCAGTTTGGGAGTGAGGTGTCGGCTGATAGGGTCTGCGAGTTACGTATGGTTACGGAACGAAACGCGGATTCTGCGTCCGTATCTTTATCTTTATTATCGCGATATTCCTCTCCCGCCGGCGCTAGTGGTGGGGTTTAGATTTGTTCGCGGCTCGGCCGCTCTCGCGATCGGCTCCGCGGCTCACACCGACCGGCGACGTGGAAGTCAGTGCACGAGGCATCACCACCAGGAAAGCGCAGTTACCGGTAGAATGAAGGCTAGCGGCGACCGAGCAAACGCCTCCGCTCAATTCTTGTTTTTGCCGTTCCCGCCATTAATCGACTCGGAAGCTACACAATTCGTCCGCTACGGGCGTTGCAGTCAGCCAATCTCGAGCGAGTGAGTCAGTGCGCAAGTTTGCTTCGGTTTCCAGTGCGCTCCGTGAACCCGTTCTGTCGGATGCTCGTGTTGATTTCTTTCGTTTAAAATGGATAACACCGGTGTCGGAAACTCGCCATGGACATATATTATTGTGACTATTGTAGTGTTAGTGCTTTCCCAGGTGGTATTGTACGTTTTGGATTTGTTGAAAGATAAAAAGCCGAAAAAGGATTCCAGTGTCAAAAGTAAGATGTCATCAAAATAATTTGTTTATCTAGGCGACGTTTAATTTCCCACGCTGTTTTGTTTTGAAAATGTTCGGTTCCTTATTTGTTTTGAGCGTCGAGCCGCGCGCTCCCGCCGGCGATGGCTCGATCTGTCACCTTTTAGAAGAAACCAGTTGTGCTGTTAGACGGCTTTTTGACCCACTATCACGGCCAGGTTATGTTCGCGACAAGTTCTTCGTTAGATCCCTCCGCTGGCTCGCGGCGGCCGCGACTCGCTGCTCCCGGCGCAGTTTCCTTCCGAATTAGGCGAGTTTGTCGAAAAACATTCCCAATTTGTGTCAATATGAAGCTCCGTCGCGCACATGACCGACCACGTGTTTACAATTATCGCCAAAATACACACGTGACATCGATGGCTACTTGAATAAAAAGTGTTTTAGCAAGTAAGGAATAAGTGTATAAAGTGCAAATTTACTATGTTAATATTTCACCTCCAATAAATGCGACTTCGTGAGCGGTCGCCGCGTTACGATTGTGAAAGTTCTAACGGCATTTTTTACGGTACAGAATGGCGATGGTGTAGCGCTCATTTGCGACCAAAGGGAAAGGAGTCTTCCTAAGTACGATACCTGGTCGCGATATTACTCTATTTCGCATTAATTACCGCAATACTACGGTTGTTTGGGACTATTTTAACGTTTCGTATAATTATTGTATTAACTTTCGAAACACGTGACACCACCTGTCGAAGGTTTAGAAAACATTTGTTTGAATGTTCTGATTGTTTGCAGATGACACTGTCCCCACACAGAAGGACAAGGCGACCGGCCCGCCGGTTAAACACGGCAAGAAAAAACCACCCAGTTCGTGGAAGAACAAAGGTGCGTTTAGCCATCAATACCTGGCCACCAACCTCATGGGACACACCGGGCAGATACTGAACATGGACAGTTCCAGCGACGGGAAATATTTAATTAGTTGTGCTGAAGGTATGTTAACGATATTCTCACCTTTCTTTTCAATGGTGAATTTTGGTTTATTTATCGTTATACGTCTAATATTAAGCTTAATAATGGATTATTTCATTGCTATTATATATTTATATATTATCATTATCAGTACATTAAAAAAATAACTACTAAATTACTATATAGTAATAATATAATATATATTGTCAGGATTATTATTATTATATATATTATATCTATATATAGGGCAAGTTCAGGTTCATTTTATATTGCGTTGTGGCAACCTACCTAGTTCCTTGACTTGGATTTCTTCGCTGTCGTTCATCATGGTCTGGATTTCAAATATACATACATATTAATTTCTTTAAATCAAAGTTGTTTGATTTTTCACATCTCTCTTCCCCAAATGTCATCTTCACTTTTAATTTTGCAATGTTTACAGCATCGATTAAAGATGGCACTAATTGCCAATTTAAACAGACTAGAATCAAACCAAATTAGCATAGACAGACAATGTGCGCCATGCGGCTATAGGTGTTGACATTCATGCTATTGTTGTTATTGGTCTTCAAAATATGTTTTTTTACATAAAATAATCGATTTTGTAATTTGTATATCGTGGCCCTGTGTATTTGCGGCATGGTTGAGGCTGGGTTCAGAATTTTTTTATCTATTTTGACTGCATGCCCCACCTGTTGGCCGTGGTCACATGATGAGGAAAAGTTTGCCGGTGATTCGATTCAAATATTTTTTTAACGTTGTCTGAAATAGCTGTCTGTTTGACCACGTGTCCTCGGTTCATTTACTCCTCAAATCCTTCGCGGATTCTCCTGATATAATTCGCGTAGTATAGGGCTTGTGGAGAAGTATTATACTGTTATTGTTCCTTTTAATATTTGAACATTACCTTTGTTGTCGTCTTGCGGGATCTATTGATCCACTGTAGGATAAAGGCCTAAAATAGGGTCTGTCTCCTCCTAGTCCCTTTCTACCCCATTGGTACCGCTTTTTATCCATTTTCGCTTATTCTTTTGGTTGTTGCATAGATTACAGGGTATAACAGAGCCAGTACACAATATTTAACAGGTAGATTCATGCTTAAATTATCGAAAATGGTCAACAATATTTGAATTATCAATACCAAAAAAAAGGATTTTTACCTAAATTTTTTTTTCAATAATTCTGATTTTCTTCTGTAAATTTAATGTTTTCTTTGTTGTCTTTCTTAAAGTCTTAAACAAATAATTTTCAAAGTCAAAAAGTCAAATAATTTTTTTTAAACCTTGCAAAAAATGTTGTTTCTTATTTTTGCGGATTTTTTAATTATTTTATTTGACTTGTGTCAAAGCTAATGAATTTCTAATATCTAAATAATAATAGCCTAAATTAATAATTTTTGATATTATGATTTCTGCTTGAACATTTTCCACTCGTAATTTCGGTAGGAATCTACCTGTCAAATATTGTGGACTAGCTTTGTTACGTCGTGTATATTTATTAATAATAGATTAGGGATAACTTTTCTACGATAATATAATTTCTCAGGTTGTAAGCTGATGTAAGCTGCCAGGTCTCGTTTCCGCGTGTAAGGAACGGTAGTGTAAATATGTGACGAGATATTTACGCAGATGTAGAGAACACGCGGAGCACGCGAATGATAAGGGAAGTCAAGGACGACCGCGAAAGAGTAATTTTGAAGGAGATAATGTGAGAATGTGTGATGACGTGCCAGTATATGTTATTTTGCTGTATGTTTGTCAACACGGTATCAGCTGTTTGACCACATTTCGTACCATTGGTCGTCATCGTGTTTTGCAGCCATTACATAAATTTAATTGGCGAGGAATCGGCGTTTATTGTTTTGCATAAAATATTTTTTTTACGTGTTACTTTTATGATAGAAAGGATATAGTTTATTGTATGATTTCCATTATTAATAAACTGGGTATTGAGCATTCTGACATTGATCTACTGGCTACCGGAGCACCGGGTCTAATAAACCCCTTTCTCCTTCTACGAATGGGGTAGGGATTTCTCAGCGCGGAGGACAGATTTTGGTCTTTTACATTTGAAGAGGGTGTCCGCCTCATAGGGTCCGCCAGTCAATTAACATAATCGCCTTCTGCGAGAATGTATATTGACTGGTTGGGTGAAACTCCAGCTTAAAAACATTTGGAGACCAGATTTCCTGGTATTAGGAGTTACTTAGGTTTTATTTTAGCTAACGTGTTTGTGTATTTAGGAAATATGTATGTTTAGTGGAGACGACAAAACCGAGAACGATATCGAAAGGAGAGCGACTGCGGGAAGCATAGTAAATGGCACTCTGAATGAAATTATGGCTAATGCAAATCTGTCGTAGGAAGCAAGGATAGCGGTGAAAAATGGCGTTCTAGTGTCAATTCTAATGTATGGGGGTGAAGCCTCGAATTGACAAGAAAGGAATAGTAGTAGATAGAATAAGGAAAGTAACGCTGAGATAGTTCGGTCATGTGGAGCGTATGAGCGTGGAAAGGATGGTAATGAAAATATATGAGGCGAGTGTTAATAGTGTTAACGTCGGCGAAAGACCTGGCGTATATTGCAAATATTGGAGGATGGCCCTATTAAAAGCCTCAACAACCATACAACATGCATGAGAAGATGTGTGAATATAGCCGAAGCAAAAGTGGTGTGCCAAGATAGAAGAGTACGATGTTCTATCCTCTACGTCTACCCCTGCAGGGAAACGGCGTGATAGTTGTAATTTGATCATTTTTTTTCCGTGAGACTTTCTGAGTTACTAATTTTCAGTAGCTTCAAATTGCTGTCAATCTTTTCCTTTCAGTCGTTCTGTCGGTTGCTCTCTGAATTGATATTATCCGACATTAGCCCGATGTTATCGTGCTCGTTTCCATCTTTTTCATAAATACACTTGTTGATTACCTCTCGTCTCTCAACGAGGATGAAGTGCAACAACTTGGAGATTGCATCAGCGGCGCGGCATTTATTTCTTTGTTTCACTCAAGTTCGTCGCGTTGCCGGAGCGCTATCTCTGTCGGGGTGCTCAGTCGAAGAGTTTCAAGGTCGTATCGGTGTATCCGACCCCCTGAACCCATTACCGGTGGCCTTTGTTTCCGATTGGTTTGCTTACGACTACCACTCTGGCTAAAGTGTTGACATTGAATTTCATCATTTTTGTTTACATAATAACTTGATTTGATCCGTAGGTAGGTATCAATATTCTATGTATATGCATATTGTTGTATTATTTCAAAATATTTATTTATATGTGTAGGTATATATGTATGTATAATATGTCTACACTGTAAATTAACAACATTGAAATTAATTTAGTACTAATTACTGTTAATTTTTATATTAAAGGTGGAAAATTGTTTCAAAATTGTTTTATGTGACTACCTAGATGGAAATTTTTTGTGTAATTTTTTTTTGAGATAAAACTTAAAGTGAATGATACAATTTGAGTTTTAAACAAATTCAGTATTGAAACATCGTCAATTAACAGGCATTATTATTTGAATCACAAGCAAAAAAAGTTTTTTTTTAAATAGTCTTAATAAAGGCTATTATTATTATTATCATTTGAATCACAATAATCGCATTCTTTCCATTAAAGGACTGTTAACTTTATTGTCCTTCTACCTTAAAGTAGTCACGAATAACTTTGAAATGTTAAATATCATTTTCACCTACGATCTTCATTTCGTATTTCGCCTGCATGGTTCAATTTCAAAATACTAACATCACGCAATCGTGCCGCATGTTATGTTAAGTCGATTATTTTTCCAAAAAACAAATTTTATTACTTCGTCGTGCGTTACGTTAAATCTTATTATATTCATCAATTTCGGCAACACTCCTCGTATCAAAGTCTTTTTATCAATTCGAGATTTGTGTATTTTCAAACAGATTTCTAATTCTCATTTCACAAACTTTCGCCATGATCACATAAATAAATATAAATAGCGATTTATATACAACATTTATTTTTCGCAATGTTTTCTTTTTGTGCTAGCCAGCCAGCATCTAGGTTTCGTTTTATTGGCTTTGTTAAAAATATCTGCTGATTCAATATTTACAAAATAATTCGAACGACATCTGTTATAGTTTTGGAGCAAATTAAAGCAAGATTTTATCCCCATACTTTTAATTTTTTATTTTTCAATTTAATTAATTTTTTTACCGCAGATAATCGCGTGTTCGTGAGCTTTCCTCATACATAGTATGCAGAACGTTTTCTGTAAATCGGATAAGTAGTTTGGCTGACGTGGTTTGGGACACGTAGCTGGTAGGAAGGTGGTCTTTATTTTGTCAATTGGGGTTCAGAAAAAATACCACGCATTATCCGTTTCGCAAGGATCTCAAGAAACCAGTTTTTTTTTATACTTTGATCGTATCAGATTGTATTATGATTATTAACACGACGTGGTCTTTTTTGAAACGATCTAGTGTTTCGCCATATATTACATCTTCATCTTTAGCGATCTCATGCTTCATTCATCCCTTAACATCCTTTTGTGGTCCAGATTGCTGTCCCGGTTTTGCCATCGCTCCCGATTAGGGAATCCAATTCCGAGGTCCTGGATCAATATTTTGAATAAGAGAGATGTGTGAGTTAACCGACTGATGAAATAATGGATTTTTCTCCCAAAATTTTAAAGAAAATTGCTTTACACTCTTAGCGAGATACTTGGAAGTATAATCATCGCCACGCGACACAAGCTTCATCGTACACCTTTCACTATTCTCTTTTTCAAATCGTATGAAATTTCTTTCGGATAGCAGGGAGCTGAAATTTTGAAAGTAGATTTGTTATGGGTGGCAATTTTATGTGTGTTTATTGAAAACTCGTTTTTTTAGCGGTTGCTGATTAATATTCTCGATTTCACAAATGTCACTATATTTTACGCGGTTCGCGGACGGGTTTGACGTAATTTTTGCAAGGTTTATGCGTAAAGGGCGCGTCTTGTAATGCGGCCGTTTGTTGTTTATTAAAGTTTCGCCGGTATTGCGTCACATATTAGTTGGACGATAGGGGAATGATTTTTGATTACGAAATCAGACGTTAATATAAATTAAATGTTTTGAATTAATTTGGTTTATCAACAGAATAAAGATTAATGTTTTTTGTTTTCATCGCTTTAAATTTATTTATTTTTTTAATGAAAATTCTTTTTTCATGTTAATACTTTTTATTATTAATGTCCCATATATAAATTTTTTATATTTTGATAGTCTATACTTCGATTTTTGATTTTTAATTTGTTAACATTTTGTAGCCTCACGAAGCGGCCGTTGGCCCTGAAACGTGTTGATATTTTCGATATATATATATGTGGTGAAATTTTTTATTAATTATATATATATATTTGACTGAATAAATATTAATTTTTATGTGAATATGAAATTCCTCCGAATTATTATCACATACATTAGAATACGCATAATAATTTGACTTCTTTTAAATGTTATTGAACCAACCAGTTTCGGAAAAATTCATTTCCTTTATCATGGTGAATCGTGAATTTTTATGATGAAGAAAATGTTTTTTATTTCTGAAAGTGGTTGGTTCAATAAATGCTAATATTGATTAATAAACGCTTGAATGAAGTAAGCTTTGGGTGCTGATCTAGATAGTTCTCCCTGCGAGTTCTTCTCCAGTCAATTTCCTAATTAATCTGGACTGATCTTTTCATTCCTTGCCAGATTGCCTCTTCAGGTTATTTTTTCCCGTCAATATTGACGGGCTCTCAGCCGATTATTTATCGCGGTACAAGCCTTGTAGATGTGATTTTTTTCTTAGATAGCCTTTTGAGTGGACGCTATAAATAATATTTAGGTTTGTCTGTACGTGTACATTTGTCGCACGCTGTACCGGCCGCTGTGAATATAATTCTGTGTCATGTATTCCGGGCAGGTATTTGCATTGTGAAATAAACCGTTTAAGAAGTGGGTCATCTTTATTGTGAATTAAAGTTAATATATTCGAAATTCATGCATCATAAACGTGCCGTGCGGACTGGACGAAGCTAGACAAGTTTTTGTTTACCCGAGACAATACACCGGTGTTGGAAGGCGAGACATTGTCGATTGAATTCTTATTTTTTTATTATTTTTTTTTTATATATTCAACGCCCTATTGGCCCTATTACAATGGTAAAAAAAATTATCCACGTCTAACGAAAACATTTTTTAAAATAAAAAATAAGTGATTAAAACACATTTCATAATAATAAACCAAAGAAAGATTTTAAAAAATACGCATTTGAATGAAAAATGAACAATCATAAAAACACTTAATCCTGACACGAAAAATGTCAACAAGTTTCGAGAATTTATTTCCAAGGCGGCGCTTGTGTGGTATCGGTGAATTTAAGGCATAGGTATTCCTGTGCGTGTGAATGTTGCATGGAATGAGTGTCCCCAACCTGGGTATGGTATTATTTGTCAAGAATTAATTAACATCAAATTTATGATGACTATGGTAATGATTCGGAGGACAGGTAATCGCCGGATGATGCAGTCATAGAGCGATATTCGACTGCAATGGAGAGGCCGACGGGCCTCCCTAAACCCGTGTGATTGGCAAAAGTGGGGAGGCTTTCATCCGGCCGTGGATTTAAAATGGCTTATAATCGTGATGAATTTGTAGTGTGTGACGATAATTATGGAATGTGAACGTTTAGGCATCACGCGATTCTTGATGTTTTATTTTTTATTGGAAACATGTCCTGTTATAATCTTTGTGTGACGTCCGGACAGAATAGTGTGACATCCATCCTCTTTAGGAGTAGGTAAATGTGCTCAGTGTCTGCTTTAATGCTTTACGTCACAATTGTAAGTTGCTGTTGCGTTCCTTGTGTTTATATTATTCGTAACGCCTTCCTCGTGTTGATCTAACGTCATCATCTTCACTGGTCGCTCTAACACCTGTGTTCTGTTAAAAAAAAAATCCTCCTATTTTCAACCATTTATAAAGAACGGTTGTTTGATCGCTAGTAATAGTTGATAAAAATCAAAGATCTTTGCTTGCTGGAAGACGCCAAAATGTATGCTTTTCTCTTAATACTATCAAACAACAACATTGCTTCTAATGTGTATCTTCCGTTTTCGTGCTTTATTTTTGCACAGCCATCTGTTCTGAATTGTAAGAACGAAGTCAATTATTAAGATGATCGGACAATAAAATGCATTGTAATATATTATTCACGAGACTGGGTTATCAATCCCTCCACATGTGCTCGGCTAAACGTATCGCGGCGGATGTGAGTAATTTCATTGCGTAGGTACTTACTTTACTCAGCGCTCACTCGCGGGCTTTTATATTTAAACTGAATCGAGTCAATAAACGAGTGCTGCCAGATCGAGGCGCCACTGCAAATTGCCGGCGCGGTAGGTACCCGTGTTTAATATGAACAGCTCGCAAGTGGATCGTCTTCATTGTCGTTTCGCCTTTTCTGAGCCGAAGATATTTCGTCGCCGGCTAGGCGGTGGCCTCGCGGCTCGGTTGGAAGTAATTCTTGAAGATTTTCGAATCAATTGTATTCGTCTTACCTTTGTTCCATTTTAAACCCACACTAGTCAAAATGTGTCGCCACGGCTGTGGCCGATCGACGGTTCCGATTTGCAACGCTCCATCGAGCTACATGGACAACTTAATATTTAATATTAATTAAAAGAAAACTACCATTTTATATAAAACAAACTTTGTATAAAAACACGATTTATTGAATTATCAACATGTTTCGAGGCCATTGGCCTCTTCATCAGGAAGTAACGTTTACTAAAAAATTAAATTGGGAGTTGAATAACTAAGTTTTTAATTAGTTGTCTATACTTCTGATTAAAGATTTTAGTAACATGTGTTGTATCCTGATAAAGGGACTATGATGGCCCCAAGCATGGTGATAATTGTATAAGTAGTGGTTTTATACAAAGTGTTAATAGAAATAATCTTAACACACAATTATTTGACTGTTATTGAAGAAGTAACATTCAATACTTTATTTACATATAAATAGCATTGACAAGTTAATGTTTTTCTAAATTTCTCACCCAACGCGTTGTACACTGTTTAAAAATAATACAGGGTAGAATCAGTGTTAATTCTGATTTCTTGAATGATTAGATACATTATTTATCGATTATTTAGGTTCTGGATAGTTTGTCAGTCTCCTAGCTGAACCCAGCTGCTATTGGACCATGAACCCAGGTTGCTGGGTGTCCTACACTGCTTCCCTTTCGGGGTTTCCAAAAGCCAACGATTTCTTTCCCCCCAAAGTCGTTAATTCCAAGTTAATATTATCAATTTAGGTCATACAAGATCGGTAACATAAAACTCCACCCATAGTTGCATTTAGGTGCAATTTTTTTTTAAATATCGATATCGATCGTCGTAGCAACTTGGTGTGTTAGTAATAAATTACGACTACGTACGATCGAGGAAGTGTTGTGTTTTTTTTTATGTTGTTTTTGTCTCGATCGGGCATTGTTTTATCGAACTTCCGTTCTAATCGATTGACTGCACCAGATCGTAGGTTCTTCTCAACTTTTTTACCGAGCATTTAGAACGTTCGGATGCTTAAAATATCGGACACTTGGTTTCGAGACCTTGGTCGTGAATGGTACATCGGGGACTTTTCCATTCGTTCTTATATTTGCTAGTAAATAATGATACTGTAACGTAATTTTATTAATGTACGGGATTTATTAATATTGGTTATCACAAACGGTAAAAAAAACTCGATCGTGGCTTCACCTTAGTGGAATCCCGTTAGAATATTTAAAATTGAGGTATTTTTTTATTGAATTTATTTTACATGTGGGATCATTATCCTCTGAATTATTGTCGGTTGATGAACCCGAGTTTTCATCTCGGTCGACTCTGTTCGAACATTGCCAGACAGTTCATTGGTACCTACGGTCATTCACACAAGGTTTTTTCTTATTTTTTTTTCTTTCTACCATCTGCTGCAGATGCTGTGTCGGGAAAAATGCAAGAAATGAGATAATGAAGCGTATGGAATATGTAGATATTTAACTTCGCTGTACAATATTGTCGGGGAATGTTGCCGAATGGCGCTGAACCAGGGATATCATTGCTCTGAACTGTATTCTTACACTGATTAATTAATTAATTATATTAAAATGTAATAATGCTTTAAATTACGTAAACAATCAACAATATACGCCGATTAAAGTTATTCTAAAATGCTAAGTGCTGTAAATAATGTGCGTACTGTAGATTTTTTAAATGTCATGTTTATCAAAAACTTCTATCAAATGTCAATGTTGTCATGTATTTTGGCTATGAAGTGCGTAGGTGTACGAGTATAAATATAAATATTATTATTATGGTATTAAATGTAAACAGATAATATTAGAAAGCAATGGCCCGAATCAACTCGACCGAAGAATTATTTTCTAAATAAATAATTATAAACATCTTTGAAAGAATTTCACAAAAATGTTTCAGTTGACTAAAAATAATTACTTAATTCGTTTATATTTTTTCATGTGGGTGAGGTGAGGAGGGTTTATTTTTGGGACTGGATCATGATCATGAAAACGGCGCCGCATCGCTATTTTATTTCCCGTTATGATACCAAGTCGTGATATTTTTTTACAAAACGCTATAAACCAGCCATTCTTTAACGAATATTGTTCTGTTCTTGTATTGAACTAGCAGAGTTGGTAAAATAATTTAAAATCTGTGTGTTATTTTTGAGGCAGATGAGATAATTTGGGATTAAATCACTGGTATTATCGATCGCGGAAAACAGAATATTGCACACTACAATTTATCTGCTGGTACAGTATCCACTGGTACACTTTTCTACTTCCGTTACTTGATCTTGATTCAGATTGCCCGTGTGGTTGCAGGAACATGATATAATTACGTGTCGGCCTTCTCAATTTTTTATTACTATTATACGCGACCATCAAATTTCAGTCGCTTTATCAGCATTTCTCGGTACAAGTACATTAGAAAGCAAAATACATACAATTATCACGTAAATTTTGCGGGTTATATCTTTATAGAAAATTGTTTCGCCACGTTGCAAACATACACAGTTTACTGTTTATTTTGTAACATTCATGGGCTGAATATTAATTTATTGCATTTTTATGATTAATTTATTCTATTTTTCAGCAATGTTAATTTTATGCATGCATTTTTTTTGCACCAACGTTTCTTGTCTACAACTTGTCTGTCTGATTGGAGATGCTATTATTTATTCATTTTGACAGTTTTGAGTTTGCCTAACGTTCCTTAGGCTCCTCCGTTAGCCGTTCAGCACATCCAGCCATTCTTGTAGCCACACGCTTTGTGTCTTTGGACGTCTTACTACGGGGTCTTCATTTTCTTCTCTCTCCGTTCTTCGGTAGCGCCTTATGTGCTCGAACACGCTTTAATCTGCAACTTTGATTCTTTGAAGAATCATTTCGTTCCTTACGTGATCGCTCAAGGAATTTCTGAGCTCCATCCATGGCTCGCTGTGCTACTTTTAGTTTATGTCTTAGGCCCACAGTGATAGTCAATGTTTCGGCACCGCACGCGATTTTTAATATCTTGGTTTATATCCCATTCATACCCCAAAAACTGCGCAACGAATTTGTATTTCTGCATAAACGATCTGTGGTTTAATTCCTCCACTTCCTCCTCTGATTGATTTCTTTCAATACAGACGCAATCATCGTTAAATTTTTTTGTGCATTCATTTTATGACCAATTTATAAAGAGGATTCTCGTTATGTGCACAATATATCATTTAGTTCGTGGAGGGTTTTTACTAGAATACTCACATTCTCAGAAAATTTAAGTTACAAAATTTTCTCTCAAATTGTATTTAGAACATCATTCCACCACGGAGTACGAAATTGTACAGAGATTAATTTAGCCCCTTCTTTAGACCAGGAGATTGGGACACAACGGAAGTATGTAATACATTACGACACATTTATAATGCAGTAATAAGTATTTATTCTTACTTAATTAAATCCCATTTAGTAAACATATTTCTTACGATAGATCTTTTTTTCTAAACGAATTTCGCTCCAGAGTCTCTTCAAGTAAAAACATATTTTTTGTGATACAGCGCGACTACGTATTGAGTCATTATATATATTTAGATTGACTTTTCATAATTGTTATAAAATTAAAAGCTCGTAGTAATTCTTTTTAAACCAAATCAAACGGCTTGGAACCAGCTCTGGAATCAGACTGTGGAACAAGAAATTTAAGTTGGTTCATGTTTATATATTTTGGTGGTCTGCGCATTCCACTAAAGAAGTCTTTAAGGCCATTTGATTTTTTTTTTCAATCAGAGGATGATTATGGCCGAGGTTTGGAGAAGTTTCAATCTCATGCATCTCATTTTCCTACCCAGCAGTAAATTTGCCGGAGCTTTGCAGCGCATCACCGTTTCCAGGAACACCACCATCAGCATTCCTGATTGGTGCTGGTGTTCCCACGCCTCGCCGGGCGCGTTCGCCATGTCCATTCGCGCAGTACGTCATAATATTGAATGACAGTTCGAAAGAAATTGTTATCAGATCACTTGGATGATTTCTCGTGCGGTTTCCGGTTTACTTTCACCCGTTGAAGTGACTCTTTTGCCGGGAATGTTATGGTATCTGCGCGCCGTGTCCGCGATGAAATAATATGTAATAAAGAGTTCCGCTGTGCCGGGTTTTTTGTCGGGCGATATGCCGTGAATCACGGCTGATGTCACACTGAGTCACTGAAATCGTGCGGGACTCGCAATCCTTCGACTTCTCCGATGATGAAGCCACTGACTAATGGTCGCTTTGTCGTGTTGCTTCGGATCTGAAATTTTCCATTTTTAATAACGAAAATGAGGCTTTATGGTTGTTTGTTAAGAATGAGATTGCTTCTAAAAAAGGATAAAAATTAGATATTAGATCAAATATAATACATGAAGCGAACGTTAAAATATAAAAGTAATCTGTTTTTATCTTTCAATTTTAAAGAAACCTTTTGAAAAAAAAAGAGACGAAGAAATGTGTTTCAATAATTCATTCAGTCAAAGAAAAATACTTGACATTTTAATGAAAAGTACTGTGCAGATATGAAACTATAATAATAAATGCTGGTTAATATGTAGCATATTCCGTAATACCAGATACATACTAACTGTTAGGGATAAACTTGCGAGGTGACATATTTTTCCTCGCATTTTCCCTGCGCGTGCATGCACACACACACACATACACACACCATCTTACTATCTGATTACCTACTTGAATTAATTAATACCTAACCAACACATTATATTGTACTTATTCCTGCGAAATTAGGGTTATCTGTAATTGGCCGAGGTTCTGTACGATTGGCTAAGGCTCTGTCTGCGTTTACGAATCCAATGACTGTAAGAAAACCCGTAAACAAAAAATTAGATTTAAATAAAATAATATACAACGTGAAACGGTGGTTGCGAGTGGATTTGCGTCTAATCAAATGAAGATTTTCACCCGTTTCTCTTATGTTTACATGTCATCATAACTCGAAACGAAGTTTACAAATAGCCGGGTTGGCCCATTCATACTCCCACTCCTGGGCCAGTCCCCGGATGTCGTTCTGGCGGATGGCCATCGGATTCGGACGAGATTTAACACGTCACGCGCTGACCTCTGTTTCGATCTCTCGTTACAAAAATAGTCGAAGCGCTTCTGGCTTCTTGATAATGGATTTTCTCTCGAAAACAATGATATTTAAAACTTAATTTACGATATTTTCTACGATGTTTATCGGCGATGTATTAACACTTCCGTATAAGCAAAATTTTAATTTAAAATCTGTCGGTCCCTATGTACCGCGCGAATGCGATTTCGCGAGCCTGTTCCATTTGAAACAGTCATAAGTTGTACCTTAAAATGTATTAATTACCAGTTCACTATTTCGCACGAACCGCATTTGATATACGAGGCGAATACGCCGCAAACCCCTTTAAAATTTAAAAATTGGAATTGGAAGTATTTAAATGGTATTCCCGTTTCGCGAATTCTAACTATTTGTAAAGGGCATAAAATATTCGTATAGCGGGATGTCCTATTTTACGATGTACTAATCTTTTAACTTTCGCTAAACTAAAAAATAAGTAATATTAATAATAGGGGAATTAGTAGCTCGTAAGAAGCTACGGTATCGATCACGCGCACCGCTCGACCGCCGCTAACACTCTCCGCAGTCGCGGATGACTAACATCTCGGCCCTCGGGCCATTTAGGCTTAGTTTGTCCGCTCTGAAACAATATCCGCGCGCTCGACTCGGGTCCGCGCGGGATATTGCGTCAGCGGTCTGGTGGCGGGAACGCTAACATTACGACATGCTAACAGAGTGACGTTTCTTTTGTAAAGACAAGCACCATCCTCCGGACCGCGGCGACAGCGGCGGCGCCGGATCCAGCGGCAGTGGCAGCGGCTCCGAGGCCGGCTCCGAGGGCGCCCGCGGGGCCTCCCCGTCCGGGGACAGCGCGGCGTCCTCCCGCGCCCGGCGGCGCCGCCACAAGCCCCGCCCCGCCCCGCCCGCCCCCGCGCCCCGCCCGGCCCCCGCCCCCGCGGCGCCCCCCGCGCCCGCCCCCGCGCCCGGCCCGCTGCCGCGCTTCCTGGCCATGAAGGTCACCGAGAAGGAGCTGGCCGGATACCTGCGGCGGTACGTGCTGACGCCGGACCAGCTGTCGGCTCTGGGTTATCCCGTGGAAAGCGAGACGAAACCTTTAAAGGCGATCATAAACGCCGTCGACTTCGCCCAGACGCCGAGAAGATTCGACGTCAACGCTCGGGAATTCGTCCCCGGAGGCAAGAGCGCGAGCTGGTCCCGCGAGGACGACAGCGGGCGCGGCTCGGGCAGCTCCAGCCCGCACTCGCAGGACAGCGGGCCCGACAGCGAGGAGGAGCGCGCGCCCGCCAGCGTGGAGCGCCGCTGCGTGCGCTGCTCCAGGGAGTTCCGCCTCACCGCGGACGGAGAATATCTCACCAGGGAGCGCTGCCGATACCACTGGGGCCGCCGGAACCGCGGCGCTCACCCCGCCGACAGCCCGGGCTGGGTGTGGACCTGCTGCGGGAGCCCCCTGCAGGCCCCGGGCTGCGCGCGCGCGCCCCTGCACGTGTGGTCCGGCACGTGCGCCGGCCGCAACGGGCCCCTGGACGGGTACGTGAGGACGGCCGCCCGCGACCCCGGCAGCCCCCGACGCCGCGTATTGGCGCTGGATTGTGAAATGTGTTTCACGGCGGGCGGGCTGCAGGCCGCGCGGCTGGAGGTGGTGGGCGCGGACGGGCGGCCGGTGTACTCCACCTACGTGCTGCCGGATCTCCCGGTAGTAGACTACAATACCCGCTTCTCGGGCATCCGGGCGTGCGACCTGCGCGCGGCCACCAAGACGCTGCGGGACGTGCAGAGCGACCTGCTGGGGCTGCTGGACGCGGACACCATCCTGGTGGGGCACGGCCTGGAGAACGACCTGCGCGCGCTCCGCGTCCTGCACGGCCGCGTGGTGGACACGTCGGTGAGCTTCCCGCACGCGCGCGGCCTGCCCTTCCGCCGCTCGCTGCGGCAGCTGGCGCAGCTGCACCTGGACCGGCCCGTGCAGGAGGCCGCCGAGGGCCACTGCCCGCTGGAGGACTCGCGGGCCTCGCTGGACCTCATGCTGTGGAAGGTCCAGCGGGACTACGTCCTGCGCGCGTGACTGAATAGAATAGACTTAGTCGTAGTGTGTAGTTCCTCGAGTGACGCGGCTCGGGCCGAGACTGGAGTTTAACTTATGTACAAATAGAAGAAATCTCGAGTGGCGCCGGTGGCTGTCGCGAAGGCGCGCTCCCCTGACTAATGATAAGACGGTTGGAGTAGTCGACTGATTTTTTAAATTGTGATTATACATCGCGCGATGTTATTTCTCCGATACGTGTGCGGTTTGGAGATTTTTGTGAATAGTTTTTTTTTAGTTGTATTGACTTTTTTATAAATGTACGTGCATTCCATCCGTATTTGTGTAATTAATTTTTCCGGGATGGACGACTACCATCCCGGCGAGATCCCCGTATCGAGTGTAAACTCCGAAAATATGTTCGTTATCATTTACTATCTACGTTGATATTGATGAATAATTGATTTACTAAAGTGTGTTCAATTTATTTTTCTATTAAATTCACCGCCAAATTTAAAATTTCTGACAGTAAACAATATGAATCCAAATAAAAAAAATCGTAATTAAAATAATTGTTTTAGTGCATTTTCCCATCCCATCCCAATCATATATATTTTTGTTAAAGTGCATTACATTTTCCTCATAAGCAGCGAGATTAGCGAGCGAGAGATCGCACAATTTAAGCACCGAGAAAAAAAAAATTATCGAGACATTTAGATTAATATATAAATAATAGGTACCCAACGTGCAGAGAAAAATGTGCACGAAGATTTTAAAATTATATTACTAGTTAAAACATTGGTCTTTAATACAGAAAAGTATTACTAAGAGATCACTAAATGTATTCGTGGTAAGTAATGTACAGTTTTTTGCTTAACATTAACGCGGAGGCGTGAATGCTAAGCAAAACCCCGTTGTTGCTCAAGACTATCTAGGGACTCTAAACTGAGGCCCGCAGATCATTACAAATTGACGTTAGCACATAAATATCATGTTTTAATATTTAACAAAAAAATGTGAAATAAAAAAAATAAAAAAATATGTATTTCAAAAAAAAAAAGAAAAAAAAAATTGAAAAAAAGAAAAAAAAAAGAATTAAAAATATATATTAAAATAAATATTTATTTAAAAAAAAAAATTGAAAAAAAAAATTTGAAAAAAGATTTTAAAAAATAGGTTCACTAGCTGAAGTCTTCATACATCTTCTACGACACCGCGGATTTCGGATGCTGCGAAGATCGCAAGATGACTACTACTTCCGAGACGACCACCGTTCATCTAGTGATAACCTCCACTATAAATAAATAAAAACTTTAATGAAATGTGTAGTTCCGCAGCACTGTTCATCATTCTTAGGCCCGAAAACAGTCAATACTCGATTGATAAAATGATTTAACGGTTAAAGTTCGCTTTAAAAGCGTACCTTAACCTTTAATTCATTAAATATTGACTGTGTACGGGCCTTAAGCTCTTGAAATGGAAGTCATCAGATAAACCTTAGTTTCTGTAGATTGCTGTAATAATGGCAATGCATGTGTTACTATTGATATCAACTAGTGAAGATTAAACAAGTTATAAGTTAGTTGGGGTATAAAAGCAAAGGCAGCAAATCAAAAAAAAAATGTAGTCATCGAGGATCAGTAATTTTATAATGTACTGAATTCGAGATTTACAGGAAATATATAGCCTATAAATTTATAGGAAACATGATTTTTAAAAAGATAGATACATAAAATGTAGAATTCTCTACATTTTAAATAAGTAATCCTCGGTGACTTCATTCGAAAACATTTTTTTTTGTTGATATTGCTGCCTTTGCTTTTACACCCCACATATATGATGTTGATTTCGGTACCTGCAAAGTAAAAAAGTCCCCCTTTTTTAAATAGCGTAGTTATCGTAAACCTTAAAAATATATTTTTGCATATCAAAAAAGAGAGTAGGTCTTTTGAGCACTAGTCACGATTGTAAGCATCGATCGTATAATCTATGACTAGTGTGTAATATTATACAATACTTGTAATTAATAATTATCGAATGGGAGAATTTTTAAAAATGAACGACTACCAAAATATGCAAAGTAAAAATAAATAAAAGTAGAATATAAGTAGCCTGTAGAGATGTGACCACCATCTTTTGACTTTGTAAGTATAAAAAAAATAATTTATATTACCGCGACAATAATAAAATATGTTTAAATTTGTTCAAAAATTGACTACAATATATGTATAATAATAGCAAAAGTGCACACAGTTAATAAGATTTTTTTATTACAAAACACAGTTTTATTCCATTCATTTCAAATATCATATTATGTGGGGTATAAAGTAATAGCAATATAAAAAAAATTAATGCAGTCAGAGACAATTACTAATTTATGTCCGTAATTCGATATTTTATAGGAAACAGTCTATAAATTTATAAGAAACATGATTTTGGAAGGGATGGATACGTAAAATCTAGAATGCAGTACATTTTAAGGTGGTCATACTCTGTGCCAGCTTTCAAAACATTTTTTTAATTTTTTTAAATATTGCTGCCTTTGCGAATTACAAATGACAATCGATTATGGATATAAATAAGCACCCAATTCAGATGAAAAACCATTTCTTGTGTCTAAATTGGGGGGCATTGTCATTGTGATATTCTATTACATAATGCACCATTCCGCACTCAATCATCTTATATAGTATTACTATTATTTGCCGTATACAGCATTACTATTATTACACCTTATACATTATATTATACAGCTATTATTATACATCACTCACAAACATTCAGATGGAACTTTAGATGCTCAGTGCTGTTGTTGGTTTTCTCACGTGGGCTTTTAATTTTGATTTGAGTCTTGAATAATTCACTTCCACTTTTAATTTACTCGGGAGGGCAAAAAAATTTAAACCCTAGATTTGTAAAGTGATGCTGGGCTGTACTAGTCCTGAATCTGGGCACTGCAATGTTCTCAGCCGACCTTGGTCTTTCACCATACAACTTAGCAAAGTTTTATTGCTGAAGCGTATTTTATGGGTTTGGAGTAGATTTTGAATACATTCATTAATATTTAATACATTGAAAGCTTTCAAAAGCTCTGTTGTTGGAGATATTGAAGGCTTTTTAAAAATTACTTTGATAACTAGTTTCTGCACCCTTCCACGGGCAACATATTAGGTTTAAAGGCTCCACCTATTTCATTCTGTAAAATAGACTGGGCAGACGCAAAATATACTGTTTCCATGTTTATTGTTATTGATAACAAGTTTATTGTTAGGCTATTTATAAGTCTTATGAAGAAGTATGACAGCTTTCTCAGCCTCACGACTGTAGAATTCGTTTGCTATTTCCACTTTATATTACCGTCAACTATGACTCACAAGCACTTGATACTGTTCTTACCAGATAAAGAGAGAAAACTAAATTAAATGATTTTACAGATTGCAGCATGTGTAGGTACTTAAGTCTATTTAGTCAAATATCATTTTGTAGTTAATAATGCAGTATTCTTCAACACTTTTCGGTTTAGTTATTCCTTTAACGAAGTAATTGAATTAGGATGAAAACGATAAGTTGGAATATTTTAATGCATTACAGCATTAATCTAAAATCATTATTGTAGCATTCCAAAATTTAAAAAAATATGTTTTAATGCATTAGTGTATTAAACTATTTATTTTATATTTGTGCATGTGAGACAACCCGAATCCTTGTGAAATTCGTAACGCTTTACACGTCGATATCTCGAAACTTTACTTTTTAGCTTAATGGTATTTTTTAATTTTTTTGTATTTGATTATCTCCCACAATGAAAGCAAGACACAGACGAGACAATGAAAGATAAGACAATTTGACAAGAATGATAGTTATGACAGAGAAGATAATTTTACGGACTCATTTAACGTACAGTTTTAAATTTTACTTTAATATAAAAGGATTCGTAATGTATATAATGCACATGGTCAGGGAGGGGGACGAGTTTCTAGTATCTGCCTACCATACGACGACACTCTTCATATTTGGTTTTAAAAATATCTATCGAATTCAAGAGGTAATTATGATCTGAGAATGTCACCGGTAGGTTCTGCCGGACCAGGTATCGGATCTCTTGTAGGGATGGGTAATTGAAAAAATATATCAATATGTATCGAATCGATATGTTAAAAAAGTATCGAGGAAAATATATCGATATTTTTAGATAGTTTTTCAAAAGTCTAACAAAATTAAGGGGAAAAAGCTTTGGGCGACCAAAAAAAAGATCACCAGAAAAAATATATAACATAAAATTTGGCGACTAAAAAAAAAATAGCTGGAAAAAAAATATCGAAAAAGGTACTAATTTGATACTCGAAAAAAAATATCGATATTTAATATATCCCTAATCTCTTTCTTGTCTTGAATCAACAAAATCGATATTTTTTACCCATCTCTAATCTCTTTCTTGTCTTGAATTAACAAAATCACCGGAAGGTGCTTGAAGATGAATTGTACTGGAACGCAGGATGGGAGAGTATTTTCTATTAAAATAAAGTAGGTACTCGTGGTGCGATATGTACGCGATTCTGTAATCTGCGCCCCTGGCTCACGCACTCTCGCCCACCAAACCGTGTCAGTTACACTACCAACACGTAACTCCGCGGTGTCTCGGCCGTATGTAATAGAAAGTGATCTAAATGAACGCTCTCGACGTGTGCAGTGTACGTATTGTTGTCGCAATGGCGCTTTCTTATTTTAAACTAATATAATTACGTAATTGGGTAACTTTATTGTAATTATAAAGGTGAGTGTCTACTGGATGTGGTCGAAAATTAAATTAAACAGGGTGTCTCATACCTAGCAGCAAAATAAGTCAAAAGTGTCGAGCGACCATGGCCAACAATTTATAATTTTATTCGACTTGTACTAAATTTTTCGAATTGTACTTTTTAGATTTACTCGATTTTTAGATGTACTCAAATTAGACGAACTTAGATGTACACGAAATGTACCATTACGCCGGCCATGACACATGCCATGACGAATCTGGTGGTTGATGGTTCGAGCTCCATTCCAGGAAAACAGCAAGTCTTATTAACATAGGACAAGCGTTTAGCTTATTTTGAAAATAGTACAAATAATGATGCGACACGCATTTAGAGTTTGCATCTCTTTTTTTAAAATAAAGTAATAAAACATAGATGACACAACTATTTTTAGACATTCAAAGCATCTGGCGGAAGAAATGACTCTCAAAAAGCATCTGGCAATGATTAATATGAGTGTATAGTCCCGTTAAACGTATTAAAAATGATTTTTGTTATTTATACGTTTTACTTACTCATTTTATTGTACATGTATTACTAAAATCCCCGAAATCAAATATCCCAATAACCAAACCTTCTTACTTAATTAATGTAGTGTACCTACATCTACAGAAAATATTTCACTGAAAATATAACGCAACTGTGGACGCTGGCTCTTAGTATCTTTATATTATATAAAAATTATCGAAATAAAATATTTATGTTAAAATATTATAATTGTGATAGGGATAAGAATGAGAAATATTTTTAAATTAGATTTCTTGTTCAAAACATATGTTTACGTAAATGTCATGCTGCAATTTTCTCACTGTATGCCTCTGCTACGACTACATACCAGGGTCATTAATGATAATCTGTACATTAAAAATATAATAAAAGATTTAATTCTTCATCAAAAGTTGTGTATATTTATTTATTCATATATTTAACGATGTAAATAAATCACAATCATATTATTGCAGCTTATTAAATAAATGAATTAATTTTTGTAGTTTTCAATATTGCAAAAAAAACATAAATACGTATTTGCTGCAAAATTGAATTAATAATGATAATTAGTAGTAGGTACTTAAGCCACGTGTCCTGCTCGATGTCAGGCGTCGAGGAGCGAAGGTTTGTAACCTCCTGTCTAGGTGTCTTAAGTAGGACTAAAACGGAGAATTAAAAAAAATAAATTAATAATTAAATAGAGTCAGTCTTCGATTCCAGCTCCACAAAGCAAAGATCCTGCTGCAGCTACAATGTCCAGGGCATCCCTTAAATCTTTCATGAAAAATCGAAATTAAATATTTATCTGAAAGAATATTATGAAATATTTAAATCTGCATAATATGTTAATTATTGTGGTAGGAATATTATGATATATCTCTTATTTCGGTTTCTTTTCAAAATATATACTTAGAAAAAGTCAGTCTTGTTCTCACTGCACGCACCTGCTAAGCAGCTGCCTCGATATACCTGCGACGCTCGCGGGCGGCCGAGTCTATTGAGAGGAATTTCCAAAGAATCTTTCCTAAAGTTTTACTCCGATTGACTAGAAACTTTGTGAAAATATTCCGGACATTTACTGTTTGATAAAAAAATAAATATTTTTTAAAATTTTCAATACCATGTAACCCCTTAAAGCCCGCGCACACTCTCAATAATATTGAAGGCGTTTCATTGATCTAAAATATTCATATTGTGCGAGGGCCTTTATGATCTATGGAACGGTGAAGAAGGACCCACAACACACCCAGGGCCGTTTGATGTGCAATAACTCATATAATATCCGACCTACACTTTCGCCACCGTATTCGGCATTT
Organism: Agrypnia vestita; assembly: GCA_016648135.1. Taxonomy (NCBI): domain Eukaryota; kingdom Metazoa; phylum Arthropoda; class Insecta; order Trichoptera; family Phryganeidae; genus Agrypnia; species Agrypnia vestita. Next base: position 161,693 of record JADDOH010005482.1, read on the forward strand.
TTTTATGCTAATATGATCATCCTCCCCGCGCTACTTAACCTACGCTACATGAGTGCAAGCCGCGCGATGAGGCGTCCACATAAAACCGCTTCACTGTCATCAATAGCTAACCATACAATACAATAGAATGAGAAATGATCCAATGATATATATATGTGAGGAAATAACATGGAGACAGTTAAACAAGGTACAATAGTATATGATGAGTAAAATTTGACATCTCACAATTAAAAATATCAATAGAGCATTTGTTTAAATGAAAGCAAAGCATTTAAACAAAATTTAAAAAAGCTAATACCTATATATTTATTAATAAGTAAATACAAGTAAAGAAAATGTATGTGCATTAATTTATTATTGAATTTTGCCGCACTAAATAGGTACCTACTGTATATCTAAATACGCATTTTGTTTAGAAATGTGATTGGTCAATTACATGTTTTTATTTATTACCATAGATGGCGGTAGTGTGCCGCAATACATATTGTATAACAACTTTGAATAAATATTTAAAAATAATCACATTACGTAAAATTTGAGAATATAAATCATTAAGGATAATTATTGTATACATTAATGTAAAAAAAGTATTTATTCGATAGTTTCTAATATATAAGCTAAAATATATCAAAGTTACAAAATCCACACGGTTGACACCAATCTCGCAACATATATACAAAATCAGAATCATTGGCTGGTAGTGTGCGTCTTCGCTGTGATGGCCCTTGCTGGACATAGATTTGTTTATAAACGATGATTTTTTGTCCATCGCACATGATCCGCGCGCGCTCATTGGTTAGATGAAATTGCGCGCGTCTTATTTCCTGTTACGCATTTCCGTCCTGTATTAAATAAGATGTTACACATAAAAAAACAGGACTCGCTAGTCCGGTAAACCACTGCTGGCAGACATAAACCGCGGTAGACATCGAGCTAATGATGTCACAGGTACGAATTAAAACAAAATATTGTTAACTGGATTATAGATGAAAATAGCTGGTAAAAGAAAGACCAGCACACAACAGTCACACCCCGCGAGAAGGCCCCTTAAGAATTTCTCAACGGGATATCCACACCCGAATAAAAGTTCTGAAACACTATACGTTGTTTGCCTTCCTGAGAAGGTCAGCGTTTCCGAAGGTTACTCCTTTTATCTCCCTTATCAGATCCTCACGACTATCGTTTAGACGTTTAGAATAAGACATTCCTTAAATTGGCGAATTAATTGGCGACATACAAGACGAAGACATAAAATTACACAAAAAAACGAAAAACACCAACACAACACTAGAATGGCTCAAAACTATCACATAACACACGCCAAAACAAAAACAGGACAATCCCGACTAATTTGCAACGGATTAAAACTATACAACGATCTACCACAACTGACCACTGACAAATTCAAAATAGATGTGACAAAAATGCTAAAACTCGGCTAACTATAAAAAATGACTTTGTATCTAAATTATATTATTATTATATTTCTGTATTGAATCATGTAATCTTCCATGTACCCATAAGCAGAACCTCTTATGCACAGAACTCATTCATCCAGCGAACATGCAAAGCATACAATGATCACTTCAATGACATTGATATATTTAATACCAACATCTCAGCTCTTAAAAATCGTATTTAAACCGCTTATATTACTGGTTTCTATATCTTCACCGGATTAACTGAGACCGACCATCATCATACACACACCACAGCCAAACTCTCATCACTCTTTACACATACCCCCATATCTGTATACAACGTCACGCACAGAATACATACGCACTCCACTCAGCCACAATCCCATACACCTCACTCCACTTCCCCACTCTAACTCCCACTCCTATCCCTCTATTTAATATATGTTCTCTTTATTGCTTGACCTAACATTTTATGCCGTGGATCTCTATAATTGGTCTACGAATTACCCAATACGTTATGTATTATTATAATAAATTGTATACTGTTGAGATTCCCAAAATAAAAAAATAAAAAAAATAAAACAAAATAATAAAAAAAATGTAAAAATGTTATCCATAAACCTTTTAGGTTTCTATCATATTTTAAATTAAAAAATAAAAATAAAATAGGTGCTCTCGTGCCTGTCTGTCTCGTGCTATGGAACAATAATTCTTCTACAGTGAGTACCTACCTACGCTCCTCCATGAAAAGTTCTTCAACTAGGAGAGGTTTTTCTGAACGCATCAACCTAGAACGTTAAAGTTAAAAATAAAATTTAAATTATAATAATATTGTAACACTTATTAATTTAATTTGTTTTCTTGTAATAAATTTGAATGTAAGTAACCACGGGAGATACTAAAAAAGAAATAAATTTATTACTCAAGAACAACTTGATTAATGTCATCTTAAAGTTCAAAATAATGAAATAACTGATAATAAGTAAAACTTAATTGATTTATAGTGAGAAACACATTAAAATATATTTTCTCATTTATTTAACGTGTGTTATAGAACTAACCCACAATACTTTATTATGAGTCGAAAATGTTCAAGCCATGACCTAATATCTACAGCAATGGAGTTAAGCAATATCAAAGGTTGCATTTTCCCAGTATTTCTGACTTATTTTTTACAAAACGTTGAACTTTTAAATTAAAAAAAAACTTATTATCGACATGGAAACACAACCGTTTATAAACTAAATACTACAAAGATATAAAACAATAGACACACCCGTATGATTTTTACTTCTAATGAGTATAATTTAAAGATAAGTTTTGTTCTTCAAAATGGGCCATTCTAAAAGTTGACTCAAAATAGCGTTTCGCTGGTCGGTATTAAATTTTGTAGGCAGGGTAATTTGAATAATGATCTACAGCACTAACTAGCCGCAATAATTGTATACTAGATCCGGATGTGTGTGCATCACAACTAGTGGAAGGGTGTGTTGTTCCAGAAAGGGCTCCTCAGCCACGCTCGGACGCATAATTAATTACATGGCAAATGTCATCCTCGCAACGAGGAACTTTCGAAGACTAGATACAAGTATGACATGACTTAGTGCTTTCTGTCAGAAGAAAAAAAAAGATAAATAAGACTAAATGATTTTATGAACTATTAAACAGACACAATACGACAAAATGGGTTATATCAGGATTTAGATCAAAATTATATATACATTTTTCCCATTTAAAACGAAAAATTATCGAAATCTGAATCAATGCCTTCTGTTAGTATACCCTCGATATGTTGTACAAATAACATTCAATAAATTAAGAGTTGCTCGATATGCAGTGTTAGGAATCTCACTAAACTAAAAAAAACAGTGAAATAACATATTTTTGTTTACCGATAAATGCCTATTCTATTGTAACGTGATGATAGAATTCGGAGAAATTTACGCACGATCCGAATCGCTTGTAATATGTCACTTTGGAATACTATGGAGGTTTTAGAACGGTCTAAAAATATCTACAACCTTCGGAAAATGGCTACAAATGCCTGGAACAGCCTGGAAACGACGGGAACATTGTAGTTAACTCTAGGATAATCTAATGTTATATAAAGTGTTCCCAGCGATAATAAAGTGTTCATAGACGAGTGATAATTTACTAAATAGTTTGATTTAAAAAATAGCGTTAAGTTTAATTTCGTGTTAAGTGACTTATAGTCCATTGAATAATCGGAGCTTTAGACGGCATTCTACGTTCTCTATATAGTGCGGTGATAAGAAAATCCGAGCTTAGTGTCTAAACAAAACTGACTGTTTTCAAATCTGTGTATAGTTCCACCCTAATGTATAGTCATCAAATTTGAATCTTGATGGAGAGAGTGAGAGCAAGGGTTCAGGCTGCCTAGATGAGTTTTGGGGTAGCGGGAATCACATTGTTAGACAGAGTGAGAAGTGTTGACATAAGGAATACATTCGTCATGGAGCCCCTACTCCTACACATAGAAAATTCACAAATGGGGTGGCTTGGATATGTGCTAAGAATGCCAGAGGAACGAATGGCAAGAAGAATCCTTTTGGCAACCCCGGAAGGAAGACGGCCGGTGGGTCGCCCCAGATAAAGCTGGGAGAGGCAACAAAAAAATATGAATGAAAATAGAATGGGTCTAGACTGGTTGACTCACGCGGAAGCAGCGCAAGACAGGGGAATATGGAAGCACCTTGTCGAATCTTTGGGCTGACGCTACTAGGACAAGGGGATGAAGATGATGATGACGAATTAATAAATCGTTACTTAATTTACAGCGTTTTCATTTGTCCCCCAAAGCCGCGACAGTGAAAGTAATATAATATTTATTATGTTTAAGTCAGGGTTCGAAAAAATCCGATTTTTATACTAAAAAATAAAAAATCGGATTTTTTGATATATATCCAAACTTTTTTCTCCTTTTTTGCACACGTCGATTGATACAAACTCGAAATAATTAGGAAATTTATTTTTTTAATTTGTGAATTATTATTTATTAAATAAATGAATTGCATACTGAAAAAAGCTCTTATATGCAATTATTATATATAAATTATAAAAGTTGCTCTTTCTAATGTAGTGTTATGGGTGTTTGTTTCTTTGTGTGAAATAAAAACGGATTATATGAAACAAATTAAACTTAAAAATTTTAAAATACAACTAGCGCCATCTAATAACGACCGCACATATACAAAAACAACCCATAGCATTTTTTAAAAATACAACTAGCGCCCTCTATTGACCGCAGAAAGTTTTTTTGGATATATGTATATCAAAAATAAAAATCAAGCCACAAATATCGTGATATACATCCTCGAACCCTGGTTAAAGTATATATAAATGTACCTGTTTATTGTAAATGTGTAATTCTCCATCTTTGTCGTGCATTTTATACACTTATAATTTGCTCGTCAGATATCTTCGCACACGCTGCATTCTAAATCAATATTATGCAATATTTCTCAAAAACTTTCGCTCAACCGCGCACATAACAAAGTTCAACGGGGAAGTGCATGTATTTACTTTTTATCTCGCAAGATTTGCGTAACTGTAAGCTCCAATAAATGCGGTAAACTGTCAATTAGGTGCCTGTTTTATTTGTGTTATTGAATAGTTTTATTGCAAATTGGCAACGCCGCACACTGTGATATATTCCAAATCTAGCGGAACTTAATACAATGTATACTAATTTAATTTTTATCTCCGGATATACTGAATAGATTTTTATTAAACTTTTCCTGAATGTTTATAAATGTATTTTTTATATGTACACATAACTAAAATCTATTCAAATTCATTTCATTTCATGCAAGAAAAAAAACAAAAGTCGGTTCATTCTACTTATATTTGCACAAATTGAGCTTGTTTTATATACAACATGTCACGTAATTAACGCAAACCCTGAAAATACTTTGTTAAGAATCGGCTACTGGTCTAAAATGTTCAAGCAACCGTGACCTAATATCAATAGTTATGGAGATATGCAATATCAAAGTTTGCAATTTTTTTTTCAATATTTTTGACTTATTTTTTGCAAAAAGTTGAACTATCATTACAGTAACTTATATCGATTATGAAAAATTCATTTTCTTCAATACAACTTCAATAAAATGATAAAATCCTTGTAAAAAAGAACTTTTTTCAATTTTTGTAATTAATCGAATCTTGCGAAGGGTGGAACTCTGTTTTCGCTTTCTTGACAAGATGGTAAGCTGGATAAATATTTAAATTTTTACCCCTCGACTGTTGTTTCAGTGTGTTATACTGGTGGGTACTCAATTTGGCATTGACAATTACTGTCAAGGCGGCTTCTAGGGACAGTTTGGCTCTGGTAGGTACTCCAAAAATTCGTCTCGCTTTTTTTATTCGAGTAGCTCAGTAAGGAGACTCAGCAGCTACCTCTTTCATTAGATTGGCTCATCCCTTTTCCCGGATGATCTCAGACTAACTTCAGTGGCGACCGTTAATTCTTCTTGAATTTTTGTAGAAACTAGATCTATGATTTTTCTCTTTTGGATTTTCGAAATACATTTTCGAATGACTTCCAAGGTCTACCTGATCTTGTACAATCTCATAAACCTCCTGAACTTGAGGATGGAAGCAGGTCGAGAAACTTAGAAAGCAGTGATACTACTATATCTTCAAACCACCCATCATGTTCAGCCATTTCGATAATTTTCTACAGCTTTTCTCCAACTTCGCATCTATTTTTGCGCTAAGACTGCTAACATACATTTTTAGTTCTCATGGCGAAATTTCTCAAGAATCAACCTGGTTGTATTTTTGTATTATAAAATTCTAAATGCACCTGATTTGATCCTTTTTTGCCACTTAAAAGCCATACTTAAAATAATTATCTTTTCATTATTGTAGGTACTCCTAAAGAAAATTAAAAAATATTGTATGAGTGTCGAAAACACGTGCGGCCAAATTTAATGAAATCTTACAGAATATGAACCAAAGCAGTAAATAAAATTATTTTCTCGTTGGGTACCCATGGATATTTTTTTAAAAATCAAAGCAAAGTCACACTTCTTCAAAAATATTATAATTTCGGCATGTACAAGTAAATGGTTTTGTATCTGGCAATAAAATATATATATTGTAATACAGTTTACTTTTTAAAGTAGCCATAGAGGTGAAGATAAAATATATTGTGTATTAGTAACTGTACTTCGAAATAAATTCACTTTATTCTTGATCACAATGACTCAAATTAACGAACAAAGTTGCTGTCAGAATGACGGCCTATGCAAGTGTCACTTTGCCAGGTTGCTATATGAAAACCGGTGCTGTTATTTAGCAAATAATTATCAAAACATATAGTCTAGGTAATTAGCTACTGTGTATATTTTACTAATTTTTATTTGCTTGATTTTGAATTTTTGAATAAAGTTCCGCTAGATTGCGAATACATTACAGTGTGCGCCGCTTTAAATTGGTGTTCAGCTTTTCGTACCAGCTCTTCTATAACAGATCAAAAAAATTAAAAATTAAAGATTTGTGTATTTTAAATTGTTGGCGCCGAAAGAAATCTGTTTTTTTCTCTTCCTGCATTATTTATTTAATGTAAAAAAACTTAAACGTTATTCTGTAAACAATCCTTTCATTCTTGTCAATAGACTGCATTATATAAAAATGTAGGTATAAAGTTTCACCTCGAATAATTTATACTTTACATAAAGATGATATAATAAAGATGTTTTAATTTTTTGAGGTGGCGCCAACCAAGGTTAGTTTTTTTTTTATCACCCGCGTTGTTTATGTTGGCAAAAATTAAATGTATATATTATGTGTAAGTCATTCGTAGGTCGGTGTGTATGATATGTACATATATATTTGAAAATACATTTTAAGAAATCTAAAACATTATATATATGAACAAGGAATGCCTTACAAGTTTGGCTAATAATATATCGTTTAGTGTGAATTATCTTAGCACTAAGAGCACATAAAGATATCGTATGCAGCTGTCCAAATCCCTTATATAACTCGTTTTTAGCATTTTGTGGGGTGCATGATTTCTGCATAACTACGTCCATTTCATCTTAATTACATACACTTGTGGTTCTTGTTTAAGTATTGTTTAGATTTAGTTTTATTGTTTTGTCCGCGAACTACTCGTGTCCGTGGCAGTCTCGCGTTTGACGCAGCATTTTAATGTCATCTGGTGCTTGGCACAGCTTTCACCGAAGATCACGTGACGATGGCGAAATACGAAGGTATCCACGTCCGCTGATCAGCGCCGAGATGAATATGGGTCATGTTCAAGGATGCGGCGAGATGCTGTTTTCTGAATGTCGTTTTATGGGACACGTATTCTTTTTAGGGCCCGTAAAAAAATTTGATTTAAATCGGATTTTCCCAGAGACTTGAGAATGAGTCATTTACATAAATGGTATATTACGCACGAGGTAAAAATTCGTGCACCACGTAAAAAAGCTACAATAAATAATTACTTTTTATATTTTGATGAACTTTGAAACGTACTTAAGTGATTTTTATGATGATGCCAGCTTATTGGGTAAATCCAAAAACAGAACAACATATTAAAAACTTTTGAAATGAAAAAATAACTGTAGTCTGTTCTCGATGACATTTCTTTATGCGTGATCAGTTTTTTACAACATAGAAAAAAACAACGCCATTCTATTGATGACGATTTGATCAGATGTATTCATTTGGGCAATAGGTGGAGCTAAGCGCGAATGTAGTAGATTCAAGAACTACTGTAAGTATTTTATAATTTTACTACTTACAGAGCAGGTAGGCAGAGAAGATCGAACATCACACTCTTCTGTCCTGCGCAACTCTCGCCTCATCTACATTCACACATCTTCGCACGCAAGCTCGACGATTGTCGAGCCTCCTATCAGGATCGTTTTGGCCAGATTTACCAGTATCTGTTTATTATCAGGGTCGTTTTGGCCAGGTTAACCAGTATCTGTTTATTTTCAGGATCGTTTTGGCCATATTAACCAGTATCTGTTTATTATCAGGATCGTTTTGGCCAGATTAACCAGTATCTGTTTATTATCAGGATCGTTTTGGCCATATTAACCAGTATCTGTTTATTGTTAGGATCGTTTTGGCCAGATTAACCAGTATCTGTTTATTATCAGGATCGTTTTGGCCAGATTAACCAGTATCTGTTTTTTATCAGGATTGTTTCGGCCAGATTAACCAGTATCTGTTTATTATCAGGATCGTTTTGGCCAGATTAACCAGTATCTGTTTAATCTGATCGTACCACGTCTTCCGCGGTCGCCTTCTCTTTATTTATTTATTTCAAGGAATATTATTAATAACAATTTTAAAAAAAATGAACGCATTCACCAAATGGAATTTTATGAGAAAAAATTTAGTAATTATTAATTAATTTAAGGCGCGATCATGCAAAGAAAATATTTTTTTTTTACCTATTTTCCTGCAATATATATGTTACAAAATGTTAAATTTCGATAATGTACATAATTACATTAACTATGTACTATGTATGTACTAATTATGAGTTAATACATACATACACACTATACTAGTTAACGAAGGATTATTTTCTAGTGTACCCGCGTATTGTAGTCTTGAGAAAGACTGTTACTATACACCCAACGTTTCGGACAGACAGCACTGTCCATTGTCTAAGGGATTTGAGTTTGATTTGATTTTGACAAATGTCACTTGGATCTTAGACTTCTGGAATGAACGGGTGTGCTCGCCACCAATTCAAAACATGACACGAAATACAAGGCAAAAATTCTTTTGAAAATGGACGGTGCTATCTGTCCGAAACGTAGGGTGTATAATAACAGTCTTTCTCAAGACTACAATACGCGGGTCACCCTAGAAAGTAATCCTTCATCTTTTACTCGCGAAAATCTTAATATCAATATAAAATTTAATGTACACATTATCAAATTTTACACTTTGTCTCTAACATACACAAAAATAAATATATATTTATTTTTTATTTATAATCTATAATAAGGTCTTAAGGGTAGGAAGAATTTAATTTACACTCGCTCTCTCTATTCAGCAAAAAAATATATTAAATATTATAAATACTGGAGATAGTATGTAGAAACTTTAATAAAAAGTCTTAGGGGACGGAAGTACAATTATGCATTTTAATAAAAAAATTGACATCTCTTGATAACTGATTATTTATTAACCTTTTAAAAGGTGTGTGTGGTCGATCAAATGACCTTAAAACTGATTCTCGTATATTTATTTACCCCTTATTTCTTTCGAAATTGTCACATTTCTATAAAGAAATGTATGATTTTTCTATTCATTTTCTGGTGATTCTGGTTCAATTCCACGTTGAAATCTACACGTGCAGTGCCGGGTAATAAATGATGTAGGTACATGTACCATTCTGCTGATTTGAACGTAAGCCAACTCGAATCTCCAAAACACAAAGGTAAATTAATAGTCTTTGCTGGCGGGAATTTCTTAAAATGTTCATGTTCTCCGTATTTCATATTTAGGATTAATTTTTTTACCGGTTCTTTGAAAAATTATAATATGAGACACGTACGACTTAATGAACGGGTGTTTCCGAAGATTTTTTTTTTTATTACTGGCTTACTGTAATTTTCCTCAAAAATAATTCCTTTTTTCAGAACATTTCAATAGCTCTCTTTTTATATAAATAATAACGATAGGTGGTAAAAAATAAATTATAATTAATACTCTTCTAGTATAGTGATTCACGATAGTAATGTTTCATACTGTAGTATGTACTTTTTACCGCTTATTACGATTTGAAGCAAGCACCGTTTTCACATTGTTTGGCAATAACACCCTTTTACTGGGTGACACGCCAGAAAATTATTTAAAAAAATAGTATCAAGAAAGTATCTAAGGAGTTATACCACCCTGGGAAACTTAAGTTTACATAGAAATTCATGTTTATTTTCGTGGAACTCCTCCGTGACTGACACGCAACTTTCCCCGGTACACGATTGTTCGAGACAAAAGAAGATCGCGTACTTGTTAAGACTAAGCACTCTCGCTCTTTTGGCTACTCTCCTCCATCTCTCCCGGCATCCTGCAGGTCTTAGCGCTGTCACCAGAGAAGTGCCTGTAGCTTTTACCATTTGGTTGGTCCAACGAATGGGAGATCTACCCCTTCCCCTTTGACCCTCGACGTGGCCCACCAAAATAAGCCTCTCCAGGCTATCTTCTCTTCTGGCAAGACGTCCAAAAAATTGCAGGATTCGTCACAATCAAAGGTTTGAAGAGTCTCTTCTTGATTTTCAATTCTTGTAACATGGAGAACATTTGTGCGCCTAGCCGTCCACGGCGTACGCAACATGCGTCTCCAACACCACATCTTAAATGCATCGATCCGCCGTTGCTCTCTTCATAATTGTTTGTAAATTTACAAGCTTGTAGTATTTTTTAAACAAGTCAAGCTCCGGAAGAACTTTGGAACCAGCCTTGAAGGAGACTGTGTGTCTAATAAGAAATATACTTAGTTCTTGCCTGTATGCTTTGGTGGTCTGTGATATGCAGTTTCCCTCTCTCATCCGCTGTATAAATATATAAATTTTTAATATATTGAATCTCATTTGTTTGTAATTTTTCTCTGTTGCCCTCTAGGATCCTGAGAAAAATATCGCTACCCCACCCTGCATACACCAATCCGCCCTACACACACCAATCCGTCCTACACCACTATTTTAAATTATAATTAAATCTGACTCACGGACCGCTTGTACTGCATATACATATACAACGTTGTATCGCCAACAAAGGACTGTCTGTTGCATTTGGACACCCAAATGAATCACCTAATTGCGGTTACCAGATCACGAAGAGTACTTCGGTGAGCCAACACCTCGGTGAAGTGTGCCAGTCGCTAATGGACGCGTCAAATGAGATTGAACAAGATTGATGCTAATAAAGGACCAGGGGTGAAAAGGATGCGGATATACGTTTGCACGACAACATTATCGCTGGAGACGATCCATCCTTTTTTGTGATTGTAGCGGAATTTAAAATGTTCATCAGATTCTCCGGGAATCCAGCCTGTGACGCATAGTCCGAGGGGAGTCCTCGTTAATATTGCTTTATCTCACTTTCCGGATTTTCCACAGCGACAGCGTTTTGCGGTCCCAAATGTGATTACCAAATGGTTAAAAATAGAAAAAAATACTTCTGGCACTGGCCTCAATAGTCGGGTAAATTTTGTCTGTTTATTTTATTGTTTTTTTTTTTATATTTCTTGCAAATATTAACGCATTTATAAGTTTTAGAACCGTGAAACAGGTGCCAAAATAATATGTCGGATGTTGGCTTCCACCCCCGTAATTTTTTGAAAATCCAAACATAAATTAAATAACGTTTAAACGTGACTGAAGATACTTTGTGTCTAATACTTCGACCCGAGCTAGGCATTACTAAAGCCCGGGCATTGCCGCGTATAAACGCTTACTTGCCAATATAATTGATTACCAATTAACAGTTAACGACCAGCTCTTCTGTTATTGACATTATTACTGTACGTGTGTGCCATTGCCCATAACAATAAAATGGCGTTCACTCGCAAAAATGAGCGCCGTTTTACTGCAGAGATTAATTTTGTCGTTTGACAGATGATCAGTCATAAAAGCGAACGTGAGAATCGCACCCTGATTGGTCGTTTGCTAATATACGTTCACCTTGTCAGTTGTCAGTTTCCATTCCGTTGACGGTTTTTTAAAATTTTGTATTATAATTTATTCGTCGTCGCGATAAACTTTCTTTCCACAAAAAATATGATTTCACTATTGTGAAATGCACATCTGCGAAATTCGCCTATTAATAGGATACTGTTAAATTAAATGTTTTTTTGTCAAGCCCCCAATAGTTTCATGAGAATCAGCGTATTCTTACACTTCTTTTACTTCTTATTTTCCCCTGGATGATGAGTTGGTTTAGACTATAATTTGGTCCTCTCATAATATGTCCGAGATACTCTATGTCACTCTATATGTCACTCTATCCACCCTCTATAGAGCCACACCTCAAAAGCCTCAACTTTGCGGATTAGTTCTTGTTTAAGTGTCCATGCCTCCACCCCATATAAGAGAATGACAAAAATATAAGACCGAATCATACGCATTGTAAGTTGTAGGCTTAGGTCACTAATATATAATATGTATATTTGTGTATATATATTTCTTTTATACGTTTACTCTGTATTAATAAAATTATTACCGATTTTGTTTCGTTTTCTTGTTCCCAATCATTGTGCAGGACATATGCCAATTCGTACACGACCAGATTACATTGAACATTAAATATACATAATATATGCTTGAGCAGGGCCAAGACACTACTTGTAATTGGAATATTGGCTTGAGTTTTAAATAAGTAATGTATTGTCCTTTATGTATTTTGTTAGTGTCTCATTAGAAATAAAATAAAATAAAATTATTACCAGCAAACTAAACGATTAATAAAATTAATAATAAAAAATAAGATGCCCCGGCTTGGTATTAAATCCAGGCAGCCTGGGAGGTAGTCGAATATTTGCTTGCAAATATTCTTCTTGTTGCAAAGTGATAGAATACTTCTACCTGCAAAAGTGATAGAATATTCGATTCCCAGTGAGATCACAATTTAATCTGCGTGATTTACTCAAGTCTGGGTGTTTTGTGATGTATTTCGCTTCTGTAATTGGGCCTCCTGGCCTGTTGAAGCGTAAAAAAAATATTAAAGAAATTAAAAAATTTCTAGGTTGGAAGAAATCGATGTGTGAACAAAGACATGTTGTTTATAAATCTTCATAAATGGCGTAGGAAATATTTTATTTGTTAATAAAAATTATCTGATTTATTAATACAAATTAATTATGAATTTAAAAATGATTAAAAGATTTATATTATCGGGATTTATAAAGATATCGAGGATTTAATACACATAAATAATAATCATTTCTACATTACTCAGGTGTCTAATTACTTTAAGTAGTATTATTTGGCGCCAAATTATTACAAACACACTTGTTATCAGTTTCATGGATGTACCTAATTAATTATCGCGATTACTTTAATATACTCAAATACTCATTTCCTTATTTTTTGTATTTAAATCTGTGAATCTCATTAAAATGTACGTTTTATTTTTATAAAAGACAGCACGTAATTTTTTATTGTTTTTTTGTCTACATTTTAAGGGATTTTGCCTGTCCTCTAATTCTCTCCGAACTCTTAATCCTTCCTAAGCTTTCTCCTATGATTCTACGTCAGTTCGTTTACTTCTTGGTATATGCTTCACGTCATCCTCTTTTTTCCTCTTTATATATGTATTGGGGGGTATAAAAACAAAGGCAGCAATATTAAAAAAAAAAATTAATGCAGTCATCTAGGATTACTAATTTATAATGTACATTGTTCGAGATTTTATAGGAAACATAGCCTATAAATTTGTATGAAACATGATTTTGGAAGGGATAGGATACATAAAGTCTAGAATTTAGTATATTTTAAATTAATAATCCTTGGTGGCTGCATTTTAAACATTTATTTTTATTTTTTTGATATTACCGCCTTTGCTTTTGTACCCCACATATGTTCTTATATCCAATTCATTGGACCGGAGAATCTTCCTCTTCTTCGTGTCCCGTCTTCTATAAAAGGTGGGCTACTAAGTTGCGGTATTTTTCCTGTGTAAGATGTATAACATCACCGGCATCTTGGACACTTTTTAATGGTAGTGTGATGTCTTTCTTCCTTGCATAATGCGCTGTGAGAGATCCCAAGTGTGCAGATTTCTTTCGTTCGATTGTTATTAATACCTTTTTATTGGTAGTGTACTACCAATAAACGCCAGCCAGAAGAATACAGCCAGATCTTAAATTCCTCCATCTTTTTAATGGTCTCGTCTCCATTGCAAAATTTAGTTGAGGCATTGACTCAAACATTTTCCGATTTCGCTATCATCCTCAGGATAAATCTATTACAAATTCGTATGTCATACGATTTAATATCCAATAAATAATACTTATCGATTGACTACCGATAATATGTGACGTAAATAAAAATACGTAGAACATTAAAATTGAGACAGACATGGAAATAAAAACACTTCTTTTTAATTATTTGAGACGCGTTTCGCTTTATGAGGGCATTATCAATTTAAATATTTTACATTCAAAAACTTGTATTTACGTGAAAAGTATTGAAAAGAGATGCTATATACTTTTCATATAAATACAAGTCGTTAAATGTAAAATATTTACATAGAACTTAAAAATAAGTGTTTTTATTTCAATATGTGTGATTATGGAGTTCTACAAACTCACCTACGAAACAATAAATTTATTAAAATTGACCTTGACTGTGAGTAAATATTCTTGGAATAATCTTTTGATACATCTAGATGTTTCATTATTTAAATTCTATCAAAAATTGTTTTTTTATACCTAATTTATACTGTTACTACACAGTCACGTAAGATTTTAGTAAATGCACAATTCAAATATACAAAATATTATATGTTCCTGCAAAATGTATTAATTACTACAATGTGCGTACTAAACATTAGTAAAAGCATACTTTCGCGATCTTTTTAAAATATAAATAGGCCTAACATAAATTAGCGTAATATAAATTTTTAATTTAAATTAGCCTACTCTTTTGACCTTTTTTTATTTACACGTTTAGAAAAAAATACATTGGCCAAACCGCGAAAATCCAATACGAGAATTTAAGAATATCTTTGTAAAATAATAACTTCTAAAATAACTTGAAATAAAATTGAAAGAATATTGATATGACATGTATTCTGTGTAAGCATATTTAAATTCATAATAATAAAACAGAATAAACTTATACAGTAAAAACCTCAAATATGTTTTTTTTAATACTACCTCAAAATTTAATAAAGGTATCAAAATATTATGTGCATAAATTTAACTAAACTGAAGGTTTCAGCCTATTTATATTTAAAAAAATGGATAATTTATAATAATAATTTTAATAAACAGTTTTTAGTGATAATTGTAGGGTCTGAGGGTCAGTTGTTGGAACAGGTCTCAAGGTGACAAGTATCTATACGTTATCTCACTGATGAAATAAGGAATATAATCAAACTTATAACGCTAGGTGTAAGATAATAACCGGATAGATTAATATCTGTTTGTGTATCTTGATCGCTCATCTTGATACTCCTCGATCAGTTCACTGCGTACAGGTGCGACAGTAATTCTGAAAATTGTAATAGGTGTATTATACAGGGTGTCTCGTAGCTAGAAGAAAAAACTTCGGGGAGTCTTTTTCATTAAATTTTGAGTACAAAATATCCTTTTCCCTCTGACCGGTCCGTCCTTTTCTACCTTTTATATTCCTCAGGGTCCCTTGCTGGGGTCACGGGTGGACGTGGAACGGATTACGTCGCGTGCTCTAAACAGCCGAGGATGAAAACTGCTAAGTGCAATGGAAAAATCTTGAAACGAATGAATTGCATTAGGAGGGGACAGTTTTTAAGGGGATAGTTTACCCAAATCATCAAAAGATCAAATAAGTGTGTTGTATATTTGTAATATTTTTTTCTGCGAATTTAATTGCTAGTTCTTGCGTATATATATAATTATATAATTATATTCAAATATGCAGTCTCACTGAGTAGGAAAAATTATATTTGAATACGGTACGCGTCACGGTTTTTTCGAGGACAATTCTATTTCCTTATGCAATCTCCTTTAAAATTATACATTTTTATTTGACCTAATTTTCTTGCATTCACTCGTTATTTGGAATGATCATTAAATTAACTGGTTATTAATTAACTATGGCAAATTACCTGTTAATTAACTGTTATTAATTAACTATGGTACGTCTACGTACTTTAATAATAATTTTAATCTCCATAATAATGTTAACGCCAAATCCATCAATTAATGACATTTTGAATATTTTAATTTATTTATTAATTCAATTACGTTTTTCATAAAATTAAGCAAATCTTCGGCTTGTGTCCTTAACATGGCCTGGATTTCTTTTCAGGACGTATCCCTAACGCATTCCTAACTCGACCCGGGTTACTTTTCAAGATTTCAAGATTTCAAGTTACTTCTAACACGGACTTGATAGTTTTCAGGACGTATCCCTAACACGGTCTGGATTATTTTTCAGGATGTACCCCTAACAAGGACTGGATTAGTTGTTAGGACGTATCTCAAAAATGAATTTGCATGATCCATAACTAGTGTTTTCGATTTTGATCCATTATTTTTAAGCCAAACTGCTTGCTCACAAACTCTCTTCTTCATATTTCCATTTACTTGGGGTCTTCTGACTTAGGCGGGCGTCCTTCATTTCTTTTTCGATACTTTTCGGTAACCAAGCTACTTGAGTTTCTCTTAATATGTGTTTAACTTTCACACCTTGCTTCGTATGTGAGCTGTATTTTTATCTACCGCCACCTGCAGTCGAAAATTTGACATTCCTATAAACCAGTACAGATGTCGCCATTAATAATGAGATATCTATATTTCTTGAGTGGAGTTTTTAAAGACATATTCTTTCTTAGGCATTATTAACACTACACTAGAATACTCCTGAAAAATATTTCAATTTTTAGCTTGTTTTTAGACCAGTTCTTATATATTCAGAATATTTTGAAATTATTAAAATTTATCTACAATATAATATTGGATTTTATTCCTATATATTATAGACGTCTCATAGAGACAAAGTTATTTTTTATATAGGAAAGTAGGTATGGATGCTTTATGGGTGTTCATAGGGCTTACGATCTATCGTACGGCTCTGGCTTCACTTTGCATTTTATTTTATTTTCTAGACTGTACGTAGACATACAATTCTGTACTAAGCATTTTTTAACTATCGAATTTTATAAAAGTTGTGCCATTTTAACACAGAGCCATTTAAAATTTTCATAAACATTTTAAAAGTAGGCTTGTTTTTCTAAGATGTTGTTCATTTGGAGGTCCGTCGACGCATCAGAATGGGTCATGGTCGTATGTGCACGAGACATTTTACATTATAGTCGACACTTTTTTATTTCGTCTTTGTTTTTATTTCATTTTTGTTTTCGTTTTTACGCTGCTACGCAACCAATCATATCAAACGGTACCTGTTCTGCATCTCGCCGCCGAACCTTGAGATCTGTGAAGTGAATTATGTAATGTTGCGCGTTCAATTTGTAAAAGTAAATACGACGTTCGACGGTGCACTGTGGTCAATTCGCACTGACGTTAACTGGACAAAATGTTAAAATTTCTCGTTCGAATGTACGTAATAGTAATAAAACGACGCGAACGGTCATGTTTATGTTTACCATGTAGGCGTGGCAACGTTGCAAAGTGGTCGGTTCCGGACACTCGGATCAATCAATATCACCGAAGACAGCGCGCAGCCCGGAAGCGATTGTAAGTTTACTACAAAATTTTTGAATTTTTTTTAGTTTAATTATAATTGTAGCTCGTAGACGTAAAAAAAATTTGTTAATATTTCCTGTTTGAATGTTTTTGTCACATTCAAATTTATGTACGCTCGAGTAATATTTTAGATTTTACATCACAATTCAACTAAACTTTCAAAAAGCAGATATACTTATCCTATATAATTTTTTATTATTTAGTCTCTTTTCTTTACTACATGTACTTCTAATAGTCCGTGCATTAAATTGCTTTAATCGTGTTTTCTGAACACGGAAAACTTTATATTCACGTAAAATAAATTTGTTAATATTTATCGTTGTAAAGCTTTTGTCATAAAAATTCATCGAAATTTAAAAAAAAAACATGCCACCTTTTTTACACGAATATTTGATGTTATTTGGTAACTTTCTTTACTACATGCATTTAAAATGTTTCGTGTTTTATTTTGTTTTACTAGAAAAAAATCTTATTTTTGTAGAGAGCTAGTGGGCATTGATAACGAATGTTAACTATTATATCTGTTGTGTTGGATGTCTAGCTACATCGGAAAAATAATTTTAGTCTATATATGGCATTAAAATTGATCACAGTGCGGTGGCGTACAATCTGTAGGGTCGTGCGAAGCATTGGTTCAGGTTGCCTTTTTTGGTATAGAGGTTTGATCCTTATCAATTTCCCATGTTATATAATGCAAGTTGAATCGAGCAAGATTTATGCAGTTTGAACTTATACTATCGGAAACATTACTATGTAAAATCTAAGTCTTACATTGTGTACAATTGTTAACTGATACCCTGAGGCAACAACTTAAAACATAGATTATTATCTACGTAGGCTATTTTTAAAGTAAGTTAGAGTATAAACACATCTTGTGCGGAAATAGTATTAACAGCTGTTCGCTCGACTAGTGCGGGGCGGCTATTAATATCTTTTACTTAAAGTTTTCATCAATTACAAAAAAGTTAATAAAAATCGATCACTTCCTTTAGGTATCATATTTCATCGTGTAAGGCAGATGTTAAATTACTATAATACATCAATAAAATCTATCTCGTGTTTTATTACAACAAAGGATACGCGTATTATCAGCGCCCGTGCACTAGCCGTTCGGAATTACATGTATGCAAAAATGTACGGAGATGTGTAAAAATGTATTTTAGCCACCAATCTATCTTTATACATGCACTTTAGTATTTTTAACTCAATATGTCAGTTCCGAATTATTATTATTCTTTACATTATTATTACATTATTATTTATTTTTTTATTGTGTATACTTCGATTTTTGATTTTCAATTTGTTAGTATACATTGTATCCGGATGAAGGGACCATGGGCCCTGAAACGTGTTGATATTTTCAATATATAGGGGTGAAAACAAAGAATTTTTTTATTAATTATATGGATAAAAAGGAAAAAGGAAAAAAAAAACATAAGGAATCGAATAACTCCAAATGAAATGCGATATTTTATAGGTTCACTAGCAGGTATCTTAGCCCACAATAATTATTTTTCATGGCTTACATATCAAACGAGGATGCCTTATAGTACCTATGAGAAAATTATATTGAAAAATATTCAGCGGTTTTTGAGACACGGAGAATTTACGAAAATACTTCTTTTCGCGAAACCCTGGTTTTTTACCCGCTATAGATTACATTGGCTTTACCCGCTATAGATTACATTGGCTTTACCCGCTATAGATTACGCGAAAGTACGCGACGGCAGTGTGCTGGCAACGTACGCAGGTGCTTTGAGCCGGAACGTTGTCAGGAACTTGTCATCACTTGTCTGTAACCCTGTCTGTCAGTTGCGAGCTTTTCAGTGAGTCAGACGTCAACGTTACAAGCGATATTTTAATACACATAGTTAACAGTCGTTCGAACGTCTAATTAACGTAGTAATTATTGTATTTAATTTGTATTTATTTAATTTATTAATGATAACAGTACCCCTTCACTATGACTATCCTATATCGAAGTGGGCACGATATTTAATTTCATTACCGACGAATCTTTATTGGACAAAATATCGAATCGAGTAGCTTGTTGGTCTTGTGATTAGAACTCTCGCCTCGTGATCCAAAGGTCGCAGGTTCGAATCTCACTCCAGACAAGTAAGTTAGTCCTATCTTCATAGCACAAGCGTTTAGCTTAATTTGAAAATAGTAAGAATATTGATGTGACACGAATTCCGTGTACACATCTGTATTTAAAAAAAAAATACATTTAATTGCTTGATACGTACATTATAATGCATATAAATAAAGGATAATATATTTACCTCTCGGCCACTATCTACCTCTATATATATAGAAATAACAGTTCTGAAGTATGTAGTTTTTTTTTATCATTATACCACCTTAGATCGATAATTAATATTTATTTTGAAAGAAAGTAGGAACTAAAAAAATCGAGAGAAAAAATATTAAAAATATAAAAGTATCATGCGAGATGCAGGAAGAAATTGAAATAAATGCAAAATTTGGTAAAAAGACTTATAATTAATTTTTAAATTACTTTAATTACTATATTACACAATATAATTATCTTAATTATTCATAAATAACTTAAAGAAAGACACTCAATATAAAAGTTTTTAGACTTCTGGTTGGGAGTCCCTGTAATCGCCGTATTTTTTACATACGTTTGTAAAATATCATATTTGGGCTTAACTATTTTTTTCGTAGCCTACAGATATTTAGCAAGTGTTGAAGTGAGCTAAACCTAAACGTTATTAGGATACGCTATCACGATTGAAAGCTTCCAATTTCAATCAAATAGGTAACACGTTTAAATAACTACATATATGATTTTTTAGAGGTATAGAAATTTAAAATGAAATAAAACACATATGTGGTGATGGTCATAGTTTTGGATTTATCGGAGAGATAATTTAATGTCATCGGTGTTTAAATATAGGGTGTACGGTTTGCCATTTTACCCTTTCGCCAGAACAACGCTTGCAAATTGTGCAAATTTGTTTCGAAAATCATGGTATCGTAATCATATTGTAACGGGATGATAGAATTCGGATAAATAACGCACGATCACAATCTCTCGTAATATGTCAAAGACGATGACACTATGGAATGCTCTAGAACAACATTTGAATTATCTACAATATTCTACAAATGTCTGGTACAGTCTGGAAGCGAGGGAAACATGCTCGTAAACATTTAAATAATCTCGGAGGTTCGAAAAACCAACGTATCTCGTATAAAAAGGCGGAACCGGTGCTGCGGGATTTCATGTTTGTTTTGACGTTTCACCGACGCGACCGCGTGTTATGAACGCGCAGAATAATTCGAAGCGACGATATCGAGCGAAATACCTACTTACGTGCGATAATTCAACAGGATATTCTAGCAAGCGATAAAAAACTGTTTTACGGACTAGTTATTAATTAAAGAATAGTGGTTAAATTAAGTTCGTAACCAGAGATTTTGGTGATAAATAAAACATTAAATAACGTCAAGTGTTTCATGTGTCTTCCATCATCGCGACTCCCTGACAATATGTATTAAAAAAAAAAATGGACGGAAACAAAAATCACTAATAAATAAAAAAAATTCTGTGGTTAATCAACAGTTTTATTCAAACCAAAATTTGCATTATTCTCAGCCTACGAAGCTATTAGATTGTATGAATTAAAAATAATTCGGTATCTGTATATGCGATTTTTATTTTTTAAAATTGTATTAATTTGGCAATAAAATTTAATAGAAAGGCCACAAAACTGGCTTTATAATGATCACAACGTCAAATTACGAGTGACTAACAAATCATTTATCGATAGTCATTATTCAATTTCCAACAAAAAAAGAGTGTCCCTGAATGAATTTGTATAAAACATTAAAAATTAGCATTATTTTGAAAAGTTTATAAAGAAATCGTCACAATATTTATTACCCAGAAATCTGGCCATCAAAAGTAATGCACTCATTTGTCAACTCAGACATTTAAAGGTCTTTTTTTTCGAATACATGGAAAGATAAATATTTTCTCACCAATCTTTCAACTATTTTTAAGACGCTGTGAAAATAGAAATGTAGTCTCCCAGGACGAGAAACGAAGTTTTGGATCTTGTCAAAACTATTGAGCAAGCTTACGACTAGACGAATACAAGCTGGTGTGACTTTTGAAGGAACCCAACGATGCTCTCAATTCGAACATCCGTCATCCGATTATTCAAAATAATATTTTTAAAGGTACAGATACACATGCTTATTAGTGGCATGCCACTTATTGGCATGCTCATAAATCAACTGGCGGTTGATATTGGATCATGCCACTAAGTGGCATGCTCATTACTAGCAATGTGCGTACGCACATGCCACTAATAAGCAAGGCCTAAAGAAGGTCGATTCTGCGCATGCTCACGTGCCACTAATAAGCATGTGTATCAGTAGCTTAATTTCTCAATATTTATTTCTTATCTGCGCGTTTATGGATATCGTATACTTAAATTAAATTTTAAAAATAGTGTTAGGTATTGATAAAAGATAAATAAATATCATCAAATTTTGATTTATCTCCCACAGCCACGATCCCGTGACTGTGGGAGATAAATCAAAAACTTAAAATTAATCAATATTTACCGTAAAAGTCACTAGTCATAAATTTAATTGGAACCCTATCTGTAATAGTCAATAAAATTGCACTAATCATTTGTTTGTGTTGCTGGTTTCTACGGGATCCCTTCTGTATAATCTCTGAAACGTCACAACAAAACTGTTCCGCGCAGCGGTCATGTCGCCCTTTATACATATAGATTTTAGGATTTCCAGACGTTTCGCGAATCTAGTAGTTTATTCTGGACCTTTCCAGTAATTTCAAATGATTTCTATTTTACCGTACAAATCACGTACTGCAGAATGTAAAATCATGGATTACGCGTAATTCTTTCTGTTTCTACAGTCTCACGATCCGTTTATACACTCTATAATAGAGCTAGTCTACAAAACTTTACAGGTGGATCCCTGCCTTGATTATGAGCCAAAAATGTTCTCGTATCAATAATTATTTTTTTACAAAACATTGGACTATCATTACAGTAACTAATATCGATTACGAAAAATTCATTCGTTTATACAAGATAAATGGTGTAATAAAAACCCTTCATACATTCCAATTGAAACTAGAAGGTTTTTATCACTTTGTTTGACTTGTATTAAGGGGAATGAATTTTTCATAATAGTTATAAATTACTGTGATGATAGTCCAACGTTTTGTTAAAAATAAGTCGGAGATATAATCTCTATGACTCATGGTTGCTTCAACATTTTCGACTCATATTCAAGACAAGACAGGAAACCACCTGTAAAGCATTGTGGACTAGCTCTGTTACACCGTGTACACATTTAAATTTGAACTATTTCCGTACATGGATACATATAGTAAAACCATTAAAGTCTTAGTTTTAAATGGTCTCGTGTCCGTTCATAATCTGTGCCCACCAATCTCATTTAACAACAATATGTACCCACGGCACGACCGCTATAAAGATCTCAGATTCTGACGGCCGTCGTATACCAAGAGCCAGCGACCGCCAGACTTACGTTATGCTATCAAACCTGAAATATTTTCTATACGTGTTTACTAGTAGTAGGCAAGAAGGTTCGGATATTAAGACATTTGAGTTCGGGGATTTTTGGCAGATAACAGGCAATACAGGTTCAAAGAAAAAGTGAGTAAGTAAAACGTAAAAATAACAAATCTAATTTTTAACGGGACAGTTACTGTAGAGTAGCCGGCAAACATCTTGAAATTTTACGGCGTAGTGGGGGGAAGTTTGGGCATGTACCATTCCACCAACGAGACCCAAATTTTGTTTTCTACACTCATATTAATCACTATCAGACGTTTTGCGCGGGTCATTTTTTCCGCCAGAGTAATCGTGTCTTTTACGTTAAAGTAACAAATTTGAATTTTATATGTTTTATTCGGGCCACTATTTACCTGACACTTTATATGTATTTTAAAGTTTTACTTACGCATTTTTTTGTACTTGTATTACCTGTTGTCTGCCAATTTCCCCCGAACTCAAATATCATAATATCCAAACTTTCTTACCTACTACAGTGTACATCTACAGAAAATATTTCAGGTTTGATACTGTCACGTACATACATATATGTACATATATTTGTATATATACGTAACGACTTTGGGAGGTAAATGAAAACACTGGAAATTAATTTAGTTTATTTTATTACCAAAGGAAGTCCTGGACGAGTACTTTTCTTAATTTTAAAGTCGCCAAATGTCTCCAGAATATTTCACACACTTTTTATTGTACTGTTTCTTAACTCGCACTAACTAACGCTATTTATATTGTTTCGATAACTTCTGGTAAACTCCGTTCAATAGTGGCACATATAAACTTCTTGTCCCGGTATTCTTCTATTCACATTCGCTGGTGTCACTGGTAGTCGTACTGCGCTTGTTTGCTTACTAATATCGCATGTTGTAATATCTCGAACCACTGATCACACTGGTTTACGCAACGGAGATGTCGCTCTTGTTGTCGTCACGAAATGAATTGACTGACCCCGCGTTGCGTGACGCCTTTTATAGATAAATTCCTTCGGGAGGTTTGTTCTAGAGATTAGGAGAGACCTGTGAGCGTTCTAGACGATTCCGATGTAATGTTTTAGTGCATAATGGAATGTATTAGATTCTTCCAGAGGTCATGAATGACTGACCCTGCGCCGCGTGACGCCGTTGTGTTGTTGTCAGTATTCAATAGGTTAAAAAAACGTAAATCTGATGGTCGCTGTCTCCTACCCTTTTGCGGGTTTCCACCGTCACGCGTCGCTTTCCGCGCACTTTGCCTTATTTCGTCCATTTCATTCGTCCGATCCCGAGAGCTGCCGGCGCCATTCGCCCGCAGCAGCTGTTTGCCGCCAAGGTCGCGCTAAATTAAATAATATTCCTAAATCTTCGCGCGTATTATTTATGCACCATTAACGTTTAATTATAATGGTTGCGGTGGTTCGATGGACAGGTGTCTCGCAGCATCAGGGCCGGTCTGGGTGCAATGTTTCATGGGGCCTCTTTTATTTATTTATTCGCGGGCTGTATTTTGTACTCGTTAAAAATGTTTACATGTCGTTTCCTAAAGAATAGTATGCAAAATTTTGGTAAGACCTCTCAAACGGTGTAGATTTGTATGATAATGTATCGCTCATACGTTCCACATGACCAAACCATCTTAGCACTCCTTTCTTAATTCTATTTACCACACTATAGCCAGCATAAATTCACTTCTAATTTGTTTATTCCTCACTCTATCGAATAAAGGTTTTCCCCACTAGCTCAAAATACAAATACCCAAATAAGAGAAATAAGAGGCCGCTTTTATTTAATTAGGCTGGGATAGAATTAATGAGAATTATGTTTTATTTATTTATTTATTTGATATGAGCGCGGGCCTAGGTGCAGGTGCATCCATCCTGTGCATCTGTCGGCCGGCCCTGCACAAAATTCTACAATATCATATTTAACATTCATCTCACTATATCAAACTACCGTTTAGTGCTTGCATGCATATTACTAATAGATTATCAAATAAATGTGTATATTGAATATGATTTTTTACGTCAGATATATTGGCATCCGTCACGATGTTTTTTTTTACATAAAAGGTATTTTGATAAAAAATTTACTTATTTATTTTAAAAGACATCGACTTTTTTTAAATATAATAATTATTGAAAATAGCTCATCGGCAATGGTGCGTGTAAAGTTTAGATATGGAGTATAGCACCGAACGAGCTGTCATTTATTGTCTATTATATTTTGTATGTTTATTATTTTTTTTATTACTTATTTATTAGTATGTATATTTTGTATGCAGAACAGGATTGATCGTTAAAGACAGATTTTAGAAATGGAAGACCAAAGCTTTATCTGTGTGCACGCATCATAATAATTAAATATGTGTATAAATAAACTGGATTTCTTATGTTGAGCTTTCCAATTTTATATACAGAACACTTTAAAATAAATAAATAGTACAGATACTTGAGAACTATAAATATTACAAGTTACTTACAAGAACAGCTTTACAATACTACAATTGTGGTGTATAATGTCGGGAATCATTGATTATAACATATAATTTATTAGGAAACATGATTCTGAAAGGGATAGATACATAAAATCTAGAAATCAGTACATTTTAAATTAGTAATTCTTGATGACTGCATTCATAACATTTTTTGGATATTGCTGCCTTTTCTTTTATATCCCACAATATACATTTGGTTATTTATTATCTACCGTTGTTACCAATAACAATGTTTATTTATTGTATTTATTCAACTTTTTTAAGCGCATTAATGATACGAAGTGGAATAAATATAAGACATATATCATAAAACAATAAATACTGCAGTGGTACGAAATTAATGATAGTTCGTAAAACTGCAAATCCTTGCCACTATTTTAAGTGTAAAAAACATAATACGATAGAGAATAAATGTCACAAATATATAATTGATCATTAAATACAATTGTTATACCTTAATTTTTAGTGTATATATAATTTTTTTTCAAAAAAATGGAAAAACTAAGGTAAATGGAAATCATTTATAATTTTTAAGAACGTCTGATACTTTAATATGCTCGAATACTATAAACATAAATTGATCGGTTATTTATCGTACCTATTAACATATATTCAACGTTTTTACATATATGCAACGTTTTACCAACATTCAGATAATGAAGACAAAATTGCTGAAGCAGCTAAACGTCATATCGAATATTGCGTTCTAGAAGTGCTTCGTATTTTGTAAAAATAAATAGTACCTACAAGTGTATTGATGCGGCTTCGCGGCGGTGGGATCCGAAATGAAATATAAATAAACTATTTTAACTTTTATAAATAAACGGAGACGCTGAGTGCAATCTTTACTGGAACATTATTTCGTAATTCGCACTCGAGAATATTCCACACGTTGGTACTTTTAATACTTGTTATTCTATCTATGTTCGCTCTGATCACAGTTTGCTCGTAATCTATGGTCTCGCACTCGTCAGTCAAAACAAAACTGTTTCGTAGCGATGGCGTCGCTTTTTTATATAACTTCCTCGATTTCTGGCACCTTGTCATATATTTCTGTGTATTCTATGGGTTTCTAGAAGACTCCAAGTTATTCTAAAACGTCTAGAGTGTTTAGGAATCCTCGACTATGGACAGTTTCTATCGTTTTAGAATTTCGTGACAGTATTATATCTGATGGGGTCTACTTTGAAGGGGATAAAATAAATATTGATGAATTTTTTTTTGAGAAACGCATATACTCGGCGTATTTTTTGACCATAAATTTTCAAATGAGTGAAAACGAAATACCTAGCCGATTGCCGACAAATCATGTATTTGCCAGTCAGCAATTTTCTTTTAATTTATTTTCAAATTTATAATTTTTAATCAATCAACGACTTCGACTCCATGCCCATGTCTTAATAATCTACATGTGGGATCCCACGTACGTCCATTTATGAATTAATTTAAAAAATAGCAGTTAAATAAATAATATATATGCAATAAATTATATGCGATAATGCAATAAATTTACGTAGACAGTCGCTCAATTGCTTGCGTTAGACTTTTTCACGTCGTATTGTTGAGACGTCGTTTTTTGTTTCTTTATCATTTGCACTTGTGAATGCGCAACCTTTGACTCGGGGGCTCGAATCACACCACCTTACCTGTGGTCGTCTTCGGCGACTCGCCACACTGGCTTGCGAAACTACCACTTGACAATTTTCGGTTGTGGCCCGCACACGAGCTTCGCCAAAAATAATATCAAATCTTATAATGATATTTTTAGAGGTGCTGAAATAGACCTTCAGATATTAAAAGTATTTTTAAAAAATCATGGGTATTTTAGACATATTATAAGAAGACCAAAATAGAATCCAGGGGAAAATAAGTGAAAGCCGCATCTCATGGCTGCGTTACGTGAGAGACTGGTACAAGTGTACCTCGATTGAGTTGTTCCGTGCGGCAGTGAATAGAGTCATGATCGCCAATACACTTTCATGTTCCTTTATCTTGCACCAACTCCGGATTACGCTCACCCATAGTGGGAATGTGCCGAGCTTACAACATGTTCACCGACACCGATATCTGTTTCGTGTTTTCATACGAACTAAGAAGAACCCAAGTGTTCTGCATCTATCATATTTTATTTACTCTTTTATTGTTGTTTGTATTACCTATGTATATTTCAAATTTGTTTCAATGTGAAATTTGGTAGGACATAAGTTAACATGTTCGATTCTGATTATTCATGCTCTTATTCATACATATCACTATGTCTGTTTAATTTCCGAATAAATAAATATGATCGCCGACCGCCGATAAGAGATTGCACTATAAAAAGAATAATAGCTAACTGTATTTAATACCACGACAAAAGGTCCACGGACATTATATCCAACGACATAATGACCAAAATCCAACGACAAAGTGAGTAGCTTGATGGTAAATGGTTCGAGTCCCATTCCAGCACGCACACCAGCAAGTTAGTGCTATTTGCATAGCACAAGCAAGAATAGCAAGCAAGAATTGATGCGATACGTGTTCGCGTCTCTATTTATTTAAAAAAAATCGAAATGCTTTATTTTTTATGACGGAGCTTAAAATAAATTAATGAATTCATAATGATGACGATGATTGATAATGATGATGATGAAATCATTGTATATACCTACTCTTTCGCAAATTCTTAAAAAAAGTAGCCGACCAAATCAACGGACGAAAATATTGAATATGACTAATGTGTAATATACATCCTATTAAGTGGACTATTTTGTGTAATTTTTTACATGTCAGGAAAATTGTTTTTTCTTTAAATTAATCGTGTATTTTTTTTCGATATCTTTACTAATATTTCCCCCGCAAGATGCTCAGATGGAGAAAGCATAATCGCGTCTCCATAGAAAGTGTTATGAAGGGACAACTCAAGTGTCGCGCGGAATACAAATAGGCGCATGTTGACACGTGTGTTGCATACATCTGTTGCGCAACGCGTTGGAACAAACCATATTCTATTTTCAAAAATTGCAGCTGTCACTCGGAGCGTTTTCAAGTGTCGAGAGGCGTTGGGAAACGGCGGCGCTCCGCGGCTAAACGACGCGCGGGGCCCGGCTTTAGTGCGAAATTATGAAAGAATCTAGCCGTTTCGTATGGCGAATTGGGTAACGCTTCACGCGGTATCGAAGCGCCATAAACACCGGGAATAGAGAAAACACCGCCTCAGCGCCGACACCGATCGACAAATTGGTCTTTTCAGCGGTAATTGGTTGTTAAACCGTCGTCGACCTCTCCTCGGCGCGCAGCGGGTATCGTCTTTGGTTAATCTATGGCCTATTTGTTTTTATAATCTATGCTTTTGAGATGGCGACACGTCCGAAAGAATGTCGAACTGCAGGCCGTCTAAAAGGTGTTTTTTTTTTCTTAACTGAAGAAATCCATTTTTCAATATGTTTTCTGGTTTTCTCGGCCCTTCAGAATCTTCTGTTCGTAGTTTTCTGAGATATCAGCAGGGTCCAACATCAGCGCTGATGGTGGACCCTGCATTGTAATAATGTAATAATACAGTAAATTACTAGTGTGGCAGGCAGGGCGTAAAATTAATGTAGCGTTTACTTTGCTACCGAGACCTTCAGCAACAATGAAACATGCTTATATAATTTTGTAAATATTTTAAAAATTTGCCACCTATGAATGTGAAATAAATCTATGTAAATCTATCTAAATCTAAATCTAATGGGATCCGAAACGTCGGCCAGAGAGGTCAGATGTACATGGCACAATGTCCCAGGAAACTACTTACAGAAAAGTCTATTTTTACAGATTAAATGTGGGGTATAAAAGCAAAGGTAGCAATATCCAAAAAAAAATGTTTTGAAGTAGTCACCGAGGATTACTAATTTAAAATTTACTGAATTCTTGATTTTATGTACTATCTATCTATCCCTTCCAAAACCATGTTTCCTATAAATTTATAGGCTATGTCGCCTATGAAATCCTGAATTCAGTATATTATAAATTAGTACCTAATCCTTGATGACTGCTTTAATTTTTTTTATATATTACTGCCTGCTTTTATACCCCACAAATTATAATTAATTAAAATAAATAATAAAGTCTTACAAAGACGAAGTTATTT
Source organism: Agrypnia vestita (assembly GCA_016648135.1). NCBI lineage: Eukaryota > Metazoa > Arthropoda > Insecta > Trichoptera > Phryganeidae > Agrypnia > Agrypnia vestita. Next base: position 191,714 of record JADDOH010005482.1, read on the forward strand.
ATATGAAAAACATGTATGGTATAGGGTGGCCACGGGGCTTATGACCTGTCTTTAGCTGGCTTAGGTGATCACTTTACACAATGCACGATTCACGTTCTCGATCCACCCTAAGAACATTCACACATTATCAAATTTTGTTTATGAAATCTTTTTTCGAAATTTGTTGAAAAAATTAAAATGAAAGTTGTATAAAAATGTTATTTATTTGCCTTATTTCAAATATTTGTTGTGAATATGCTATAGGTTTGTGGCCACCCTATAGAGACTCCCATACACATTTCCCACATAAATAGCTTCGTCTCTGTGAGACTTCTATAATTTATCTTAATTAATGACTAACCCCCTGTGGACAAAATCCAGTAATTGTGTTCTTTAAACATACATAAAAAATATTGTTAAATTGTGATTCTATATTATAAGGCTTGTTGGAAAGTTTTTTATTTTAAATTTTTAACGAGACTAACATACTATACATACAGACTACTTAACACAGGATGCAAAATACATAAAAAACAATACATCACTTATTTCAAATTCAGCCTGCTTTACGCAATATGCATATTGAGTATTTCAATGCAGTGCGAATGTATAAATAAATAATTGATTTATTGTGTTCTATGGATTCAGGTTATTGTCAAGAAAATGGATGTTGTATAGGAGTGAATTTTTAAACGATGATAGATTATCTGCAAGAATATCAGCATCAACGTTATGTTTAGCACAATACATATAATATGTACGACATATTCTTGTGATGGGAGAACAATAACCAATATTATTAGAATGCTGACATATTCTAAAGAACTCCAGATTCGACATAAAAATTTATGTCAAATAAAGAAAGATAATCAATAGCCAATAGAAACATAGTTCATTATTGCTGTCATGGACCTGTTATAGAAAATTTATGAAAACACAATTTTCGAAATGTCCCGATTAAATTTACATCAGGAGTAGACCTCTTTCTATTTAAGAAAGACAATCGAAGTAGTATGTGCAAGCCTTGCGTATGGCGCACATTGTTTCGTTATGATGGTGTTTACGGGTATAAACACCAACACAATGAAACAAGGTGCCTCATACACACGGCTTACACATACTAAGTCAAATGTTTTTCTTAATTGGAAAGATGTATACATATCAATAATCCAGTGGCATTAAAATAAGTAGTTATTTTTGAGACATCCTGTGCAATAAATACAAACAGCCAAATATAGTTGCTGTACGTAAGTCCAGAAGACTAAGATGGTCAGGTTTCGTCGTACAGGCAACTCCTGAGCATTTAAAGTGGTGAACGTCGCATGAGCGTGCTCCAGCGGGCAAGAGACCTCTTGGTCGCATACAATGTATGAGGTATTGGAATGCGTTGTGGGCAGTCTTGGGCCGCCTTTGGACCTTCATGCCGTCTGCTCTTGCTACATGGTGTCCTCGGAAAGGCGGGCGGCAAACGACGCAAGAGAAGATCTTTGATCTGATGAATGAGAAGAAGATTGCAACTGGGATAATAGGCGCCAAGGCAAATGGTGGAGTCTGTTGGTGATTCAATTTTGGGGCCGAACGTAAAAGCTTTTTGACCATTTGAAATGGGTGGAGCGAAAAAAAAGCGTCACCTCTATGCACGAACGTGAAGATTCTTACTAAATTCGATACAATTCTGCGATAATATCAGTATTCCAGTGGTCCCTCAAATATTTCCGATTCCCTAAAGTAATTTTGATAATCGTTCATATACACCACCACGTGCTAACTATCTAGTACTACGAGTAGAGTAGCACAAAATCATAGTACATGTACTTAGTTTATTTATCGAAATAAATATATTGTTACGTTGCACCACAATGTTACTGCCACTTCAATTAACAATACTGGATTTTATTATTGGATATATATGGATAACTAACTGGTCGTACCCGGCGTTGCACGGGTTAAGGATTAAGTAAAAAATAAGTTTGTGAGAGGAAACAAAGGTTCCATGGTTTTGCATGTCTCTAAAAAAAATTACTGTGTTTCTACAGTCAATCCACTTTATTTTAGATTTGTAGAAGTATATTGCTATTGTGTTTAATATTTTTATGCAATATTAATGGTTTTTATGATGATATAAATAAATAAATATAACTTTATTCCAGAATGTGGGGAGGTTTGTGCAATCCCACACATTCCATATAAAAGTAGGTACACACATTAAAAGTATTATATAAAATAAAGGAGAAATAACAAAATCAATGATATGAATGAAAATGAACGATAAGCTCGGAAGTATCAAAATTGAAAATTAATCATAGACTATACATAAATGCCCTTTATTTTGAAATATCGCGACATGATAGGCTGCACTTTCTCATCGGTACAAACATTTAATTTAAGCAAAGAAAACCGAATGTAATCAAACAATTGTAATTCGGAAAATGTAATATTTAAATTGAAATGGTAGGTACCGACGCTTTTTTTTTCAAATAATTTGTGCGAATTCGAAAGCAACTGTTGTCAAAATTTGTGTTTTTGTGTCAAAATTTCAAAGCAATAGTTGAAGAACTTTAGGAGATTCAAGATTTTGGATAATCGAACATTAACATTTTTATATAATATGTATATATTATATATACTATATATATATATATCTATATATATATATATATATATTCAGGAACAGTTATACAAGAGGTTTCTAACTTTAACCGGTATGAACACCTAAAAAAGACTTCCATACCTACTTTCCCATAAAAAATATATAAATAATTTCGTCTCTATGAGACATCTATAATATTGTCACGTGTCATGGCTGCAGGAGGAATTAATGAAAACGCTGGGATTTAATACATGATTTATTGAATACCGATTAATTAATTAAACTAACGTACAAAGTCGCTTATCAGTATTAAATGTAATGCTGTTCCTTAAATTAAACTGTTTCGAAAATTTATCACTAGTAAGTAGACACTTTATATTCACTTTAACACATTATTCACTATTCATTAGAATATTCAATCAATTTCCGCACTTATTAATTTCGCTTCGGTTTATCTCGCTACGTGAGAACTTTCTAGAATCGCTGTCGACTTTCCGCTAGCTTGGAATCACTGGCTTCTCGCCGCTACCGCTCGCTAGGCCGGACTGACCCGCCGCCCGCGGCTACCTTCGCTTCTGCTATCGCTGTCAGACTTGCACGGAAAATAACTCAACTTCTTACTCCCGCGTGTCGTATTTACAGTGGTTATTGCTGTTATCGAAATTCCGAGACGTTTCCAGCGTTTTCGAGAAATTCCTCGCGTTTTCCAGACTTTTGGAGATGTCTCTCGTAAGCCGTTGATTATGCTAGGCTGTTCTGGAATCTTCGTTAGTATTGTGATCATTTCAAAAACTGTCACTTGACATGAGTGCGCGACTCCTTCTAGCCTCGTTACAATATGTTGATATTGGCATGATTATTGAAATCCACGCTGGTTACTCGTGCGATTCAGCATCGAGCGTGTGGCCAGCCCGGTGCCGGTGCCGCGGTCTGAGGAGTCAGGCACCGTCGTCCTTCGCGCTCGTTTCGTTAAGGTCAAGTTTTACGGCGCTTCTAGCCGGGTCCGTGTCTCGCGAATATTTATTTATTTAACTGGATTTTACTGAAATCGTAGACTTTCAATCAAATGCGGTAATATGCCCTAATTGCATTTACAACTTCCTGTCCGTTCACTTAAATCAGCACGCTTCTAAAAGATTGATTTACAAAAAATACTGAATACGTTGTGAGAAAATAGCAAAAAAGTTTTGTTATAACCAAAAATAAAAGTATTTTAATGTATAACACTATGATTGTCTCGCATATTGATTGTTGTTTCAGCAATCGACCGTGAATTGCCAATATCTCCTATCTTCATAAATGTACATTTTTCAGGATTTCGTTCTAGTGTTAATTTAACAAAAAAGGGATATTATACCTTATGTTTGATTCTTATTTGTTTGACATTATTGGGTTAAATACAAGAGTTGTAAACACCCTCTTTAGACTCAATCCCGTCTCACCCTACCCCTCAAATCTTGATCTCTTTTAGTAGGAAACTTAGTGCATATTAGACTTCGGTTAGATTAATACGCATGTGAGGAATATTTAGGGAAGGTGTTAGTGTGTGAATAATACTGTCGTTGTGGTGTGTAGTAATATTTACATGCTAGTGTAGTGGTTGTCCTAACGAAGAGAAGGGTACGTCTCGAAACCGATAGAATAAAAATCTCTGTAAGTGGTAATATACAAGTGATGGTGAAGTTTTTGAGAAGTGGGTCAAATTTTGTTAATTATTTTTTTTAAGTATCTCGTGGGTAACTTTGTCAGTGGCGTCACTTCGAAAGGGGGAAGGGAGGATGGTTAAAAACTACTTTTCTGATTCTCGCATTTATCCTCACATTAGATGTATATACTTTATTTTTTAATATGATTGATTATCTATTCTCTCTTTTATCATCGTCATCATCTTCATCCCTTATTCCTAGTAGGATCGGGGGCCCAAAGACTCGACAAGGTGCTTTCATATTCCCCTGTCTTGCGCTGCTTTCGCATGAGTCAACCAGTCTAGACCCATTCTGTTTTCACACACATTTTTTGTTCCTCACCTCATTTGTGATTTTTCTATGTATAGGTTTCTATCTATGTATTTCAATGTGTGCCATGGATCCCCTACTCCTATACATAACTCAAACTACATAATCAAAACTCATCTCGGCAGCCTGGATCCTTGCTCTCACTCTCTCCCTCAGGATCCAAATTTGATGGCAATATATTAGGTCCTTACATATGAAATTGGCGTTTTGCCGTACTGGCAAATTTGATCTCAAATATCTTCTCTTCGGTTAGGAATTCCAAATCCAAATTTATACAGCTATTTACTCATGTATTTGTGTTTTGAAAATTATAATTCATTTGTTTTTTCCTCAATTGTTTTTTTCTTTGCGTCACTCAGTTTACAAAATGAAAAACATGAAATATCGCGTTATTTACAAGTACGAGTTCCACCGTGGCACCAGTGCTGCAGAAACGGCTCGAAGGATTAATGATGTGTATGGCGACGGTGCCGCAAAAGAAAACACAGTGCGCTTTTGGTTCCAACGTTTTCGTTCTGGAAATTTCGACCTGCAGAACAAGCCCCGTGGACGGCCGGAGACCAAAGTTGATAATGAAGAATTGAAGGCTATTGTGGAAGCGGATCCATCGCAACCACATCCGAGTTAGCTGCAGGCTGCGGTGTTAGTGATAAAACTGTTTTAATCCACTTGAAGCAAATTGGTAAGGTGAAAAAGCTTGAAAGGTTGGTACCTCATGAATTGAGTGAAGCAAATCAACAAACGCGCGTTGACTGCTGCGTTGCATTACTCAACCGGCACAATAATGAAGGGATTTTAAATCGAATCATTACCTGTGATGAAAAGTGGATCCTGTACGATAATCGGAAGCGCTCATCGCAATGGCTGAACCCTGCCGAACCAGCCAAACCATGCCCCAAGCGAAAATTGACTCCAAAAAAGTTACTTGTGAGCGTTTGGTGGACTAGTGCTGGTGTCGTTCACTACAGCTTTCTTAAATCTGGCCAGACGATTACGGCAGATGTCTATTGTCAGCAACTGCAAACCATGATGGAAAAGCTAGCTGCTAAACAACCGAGGCTGGTTAATCGCTCTAGGCCACTGCTGCTTCATGATAACGCTAGACCACACACTGCACAACAGACGGCTACCAAATTAGAGGAGCTTCAATTGGAATGTCTAAGACATCCACCGTACTCTCCGGACCTTGCCCCAACAGATTACCATTTTTTTCGAAATTTGGATAACTTCTTGCAAAGGAAAAAATTCAACTCCGATGGGGCAGTCCAAACCGCCTTCAAAGATTTTATCGATTCCCGTCCGAATGGTTTTTTAAGTAAAGGGATCGATGAACTACCTATGAGATGGCAAAAGTGCATAGATAGCAATGGTACATACTTTGATTAAATAAATATATTATAATAAAAAAAATCGGCTTTATGTTCCTCCCATACTAAACGTCAATTTCATATGTAAGGACCTAATATTTTCTTCAATACACGCAAAATCACTTTTTGGTACCATAGAAATTTTAACACAAGAATAAAATAACACTTAAGGTACTTATTCTGAATTCTCAAACTATTTTCTTGAAATAAATCATTCTTTAGATATCTACAAAGGCCTTAAAGTTAGAAATGTATAATTAGACAAATTAGAAATAAGGAAAAATGTTGATATTAATTTAAATATAATACATAATCAGACTCTCTTTGCTAACAACAATCATCCTTTATATATATTTTCTTCGTCATTTTGTTGTAATCACCAATCTTATTTATTTGTTGTTGTACTTTGCTTCTTTGTATATTGTTCTGTTCACTTTTTGTAGTTATCTTTGCTAAGAAATATTAAGTACCATATATTTGAATATCATCATTTCATTTTTATTTTTCTATATCTTTGATTGACTAGGTTCATTGTGTCTTTAAAAATTTTCTGTCTTCATCTCTGCTTAAATTAATTAGGTACCAGGTATTTTAATGTCTCCATTTTATCTTTGTTATCTATGTATGCCATTGTTTGTCTATGACTTTCCCATTTAATTTTTCTGCTAAAATTGTAATCAGACTTCAGTTTACTCTGTATTCTCTTGAAGAAGGACCCTTTGGAAATGAAACATTTAGAGTGTTTTGAATAAATGAGTGATTTTAACAAAAACTAACTAACTAACTAACTAACAATCACGCCGTTTCCCCGCAGGGGTAGGCAGAGAGGATTGAACGCCACACTCTTCTATCCTGGCACACCACTTTTGCTTCGGCCACATTCATACATCTTCTCATACACGTTCTACGGTTGTTGCGGCTTTTAACAGGGCCATCCTCAAATACTTGTAGTACCTGATCGTGCCAGGTCTTTCGCGGACGCCCTCTATTCCTGTTGCCTTCAACATTCGCCTCATATATTTTCTTAACCATCCTTTCCTCGTTCATACGTTCCACATGACCAAACCATCTCAGCTCTCCTTTCTTTATTCTATCTACCACACTACAGCCAGCATTGCATTCACTTCTAATTTGTTCATTCCTCACTCTATCGACCAAAGATTTTCCACACAAGCGTCTTAGTGACCGCATTTCCACCGCATTCAGTCTACTTTCATTCCTCTTTTGCCAATTCCAGGCATCACTTCCATACATAAGGGTTGGCACTAGAACGCCATTGTGTACCGCTAGTCTTGCGTCTTTTGACAGATTCTTATTGGCCATAATTGCATTTAGTGCACCATTAACTTTGTTTCCCGCAGTTACTCTCCTTTCTATATCATTCTCAGCCTTGCCGTCTCTACTAAACATGTTTGATTTTAACAAAGTTAATTGATTTAATATTGATCATATAAAATTATGTAATTAACAGTAAAATAATATGTCCATAATGTTGACGCTTGATCACCACTTCCTCTAGCACCAGGTACAATGCTGTCAGCTGTACAAACGAAGTTATTTCTGAGCGTATATCATCCCTACAAATGTCTGTGATTCATCCCCAAAAGGCGCGAAGGGCTGCTGAATTTGCACAGTGTTCCGATATTATATTATGTGGATTGTAGAGCATTCCCTATGGGGCTGCTTAAGGCTAACTTCCCGGCGCGGCGCTTCCAAAACTTTTACCAGCGCCACCTTTTACACCGCCGAGAAATTAATATTTCATAACTGACAGTATCATTTATAATGTGTTAACCTTTAACAACAACACTACCTCTAAACCGTCAAAAATGACGGAACATTGGTTCGCGTCTTTGCTAAGCCCTAGCACATATATATTTATAGTATCTTTTTTGGGGTCCACAGAGGGGCGGTGGTAGCAACACGTGTTGAGCAGTCGGTTCAGGTTTGCTGGCCCGGGGTTCAAGCCCCGGCGAATTCGAACGAAATAACGGACGTTACACGAAGTTACGGACGGACGGACAGACGGACAGGAAACGAAATTATTATGTTTGATACAGCGCGTCTCATAAGCTGGAAGCAATACATTTACAGATGGATTTCTGTCTTGACAATGAGTCAAAATGTTCAAGAAACCATGACCCGAACGCAATTGTTGAGGAGATATGCAATATTAGAGTTTGCATTTTTTTTCAATATTTCTGACTTATTTTTTGCAAAAGTTGAATTGTTCCAACATTAACTTATATCGACTACGAAAAAATCATTCGCTCTAATACAAATCTAATAAAATGATAAAAACTTTGCATAAATTGAAAATTGATTTTTTTACGGAGTTTTTATCATTTTATTTGAGTTGTTTTGAAGCAGGTGATTTTTTCATGATCGATATAAGTTACTGTAATGCTAGTTCAACGTTTTTTAAAAAATATGTCAGAAATATTGAAAAATAATTCCAAGTTTGATATTGCATATCTCCTTAACTATTGATATGACGTAAATCTAATAAAGTTTTTGCTATTAGCTATGAGACACCTGTATAAATTTTCCATCGTCATGCATAGAGACAGTGAAGGATTTTTGTGTGGTCATCTTGCCGCGCCGCTTAAAATTACTTGAGTGCAGTGAGAATGAACGCTTTAGCATTAAAATAATGCCAATTTAGGTGGCAAAACTGTACGGCTAATATGGGAGCTATTGCTCATAAAACAGAAAATACTTACCTTTTTTTGGTAAAATACTGTCCTGATGATGCTTGAGATCCGAAACCGATTAGCGTGATATTTAATAAAACTATATATACGGTATAAATATAACGATTTTTTTAATAGAATGCTTACCCTTGGTTTTTTATAATAAATCGTTGTATAATATTTTTATATTGTAAATATAACGTATAATATTTTTGTATTAAATATAAGACCTTAAAGAGATGGACCGAGGAAATAGCAGCTGTGCGGGAAAAGACATGATTAAAAGATGAGAGAAGGACGGAAGTGTATGAAAGAGGCCTAAGTATATCCAGGAGTGGAGAGATGAAGGCTTAAGAAGAAGAAGACTATATATTTTAACTATAATATTTTAAATATTTATAGCCAATACATTATTACTATTAATTTAAGTCAATTTATATAGAATTTTGCTTACATAACAACTACTTAAGTATATATTTTTTTTATTATTATTGATTTTTTAAACCGTATTTTCTTATATTCTGAAAACACTCGAAAATGCTTAGCCACGATAATAAGGTTGTTTTCTTGTATTTCCTGAAAACACTCAAACGTAAACTAATTGTGAAAATATAATAATATTACTATTGATAGAATCGACGTCAACTTTGTAGAGTTTCAAAATGATCTTAGTTTAGGAAAAATTTTAAATGACATATTGCTATAACTCTACTTGAGTATATTAGCTCTACTCGAGTCTAATATCCCCTCCGCCTTGCGCCAGTAACTTTGCCCCCTCCTTCTTTTATTTTTTATTTTTATAGTTATTACAATTTTTTTAATTGCATTAACATCTAAGCCTTTTATCTGTATTTGTATGTTAGTTTATATATAACATTTTTATGTTTAATTTTCCTTTTGTTGTTACTGCCCCAATAATATTATTTTTTTTAAATGTATTAACGTGAGATAAAGTAAATTGATAAAGAAATAAGAATATTCATTATATGGTAATATAACTAAATAACTTACTTACCATCACGCCGTTTCCCCGTGGAGGTAGGCAGAGAGGATAGAGAAACATACTCTACTGTCCTGACGTTCAACTGTAACATGGTAATATTATGTTTGAAATTACAAATTTGAAAATATAATTTTGATTTCTCATATATTTAATATCGTTTTCAAATATAATATAACCATATCTTCACCTCTTACTATTGAAAGGCCAAGAGAGGACAAAATTAGAACAAAAAATGATTATTAGCTTCAATCCTTAATCATATTTAACTGTAACTGGTTGCGGTATTTTATACGAACCGTATGTTTTTCCGAGAGACGATTCTCGAAGTTTCGTTGAATTCTTATTCAACGTCATCAGGAGGACGACCTTTACCCGCGGAGGTAGAGGGCGGACTGATTACTGCTTTCAAGGGCGTAAATTATATGTACTTTGATGTGGAGTGTTCACAACAACAAAGTGCATATAATTCACGCCCTCGAAAGTAGTAATCAGTCTGCCCTCTACGTCCGCGGGTAAAGATTATCTTTCTGATGACTTTGAATAAGAATTCAACGAAACGTCGAGAATCGTATCGTGGAAAAACATACGGTTCGTATAAAATATCCGCAACCAGTTACAGTCAAATATGTCTAACGACCGTAATAACAACCTTAACTCTTTAATCCTTAATCAATTCGTGATTATTTTTGATTTATTTAAATAAAACATACATTCAAAAAGTATAATGTTCGTTTGTTGTTTAATCTGATTGTGGAATCAACAGTCTCATTGCCGGCGCACGCTTTGAGTGTCCCTGTCCAAATACGAGTGGGCCAGATACCATCTACGTGGCTCTTCCAACCTTCTGGGTTGTGCCAGATCCTGTTTAGGTTCCCTTGGATTAGATTAATGGGAAACCAGACTTATGACCGCCCACGGGGGCTTGTGTGACACCTCCCTTTCGAATTAACTAGCTTAATTATTTCACGTATAATTCGCCAGAAAGTTTTGTCGCCCGATTCGAGTTTATGTTATTTATTTACGGTTCTCAAAATATTACTAGTACAAAACACTTTTAATCATGTTATTATTGACTTCAGGAATGAATCGTGTACTGATATACTATCCATTGTATTAGTATAATACATATATCGTACAATCTAAACCAAAATTTATTTTCTTCACATAATAGTTTTAGCTGATAAAGGACATCGTTATTTTTATTATTATGTGATTAATATTATTTATATATCCATAAAATTATTAAACATAAAGAAATCTATGTGATATTATATTGAAATGATAATGTAATAGCAGCAGATTTATCAGTGGCCAAACTTGAAGTGCAATGAGTTAAAAATCGACCCGTACGGCTTGAAATGGGCCTCTAATTTTTTTTATATCTAGTCTTCGCCCTCACAGCTGATTCTAAGCTCATCTTTTAGTGCAGCGCTTAGGATAATATCTTTTCCTAGGATGTTTTTGATGCACAACTTGTCCAAAAAATTATACGTATGTAACATCAAATAACAAATAAATAAAAAATTGTTTAAGTAGGTCAGTTATTTAATAATAAGTTTGTATATTAACATAGGCCCCGATTATATGAGAAGCCAAAACGTAGAACGTTTCCCAGCTTCTTGGGATGATATATTTATAAAGAGGACTGCAGAATGCGAAAACAGAGAAGAGAAAAATGGCTTCATTAAGGTTTCGGAAAGTCACTTTGATTGGTCGAGACCTTGAGCCTTTCACATCGTAACGCCAACTCCCGGTATTAACTATTGAAATAAATATTAAACTCTTTATTAAAAATTCGGTGACTTGGACCTCATCATTCCATGATTCTGAAACTCCTACTTATAACTCTTGGATGTATAACATTTGGAATGTGTTATAACCTCAGTTAAAACTTTTTCAGCAATAGTAATAGCTGGGTCAGTGAGTTCGAGGTCTACGAGCACAGTCGTAGCTGTGCATATGAAAAACGGAGAATTGGGTACTGAAACAATCTGATCTCGTTTAACGTGATCAATTTAGTGTTGAAAAAAATCACAAATTGAATTCAATAAATAAAGGATTAATTCTAATTAAATATACCGTGATGCAATTCAAAAAATGTACACTGCATTTTAGATATCGTTATTCTTTATACGTATATAACGTTTTTTCATGTGTCAGACTAACGTGCAACGGAGAAAGTTGCATCTCAGTCACGGCGGAGAAGGTCCACGGGAATGAGCATGACATGGCAATTTTTTTGCAACATTTTGCAATGAAATAATAGTCTGATTTGTACCTTAATAAGTGCTAGTAAAATAAAATAAAACAATAAGTCATTCAATTTATAAACAAATTTCAAGCTTTCTGGGTGCTGTAACCCCTTAGTTGAAGAAAATTTAAGTAATTTAGTACGACTTTTCCTTCCGAACGCTCTTTACACTTGGTCCGATGAACTCTCCTCCGCACATTAAACTTCGCAATTGACTAACAAAATAAGTAACTTAAATAATACACGAAATATTTCCAATCTGTCAAGCTTATAAATGAGGATTCTTGACACTTGTCACATTTGGGAAACTTTGCGTGAGTGAAAAATGCCTATAAGCTTCGCTCTCCGGGCCGCCGAACGCTCATTATGTAATTAAATAATAGGTCTTAAACTTTCGCCGTGTTGACTTTGGAAATTAAATAACTTGAGAGTAGAAATTTGGCGAAAAAAGTGATCCTGACGCTAAATCCCCGCGAAGAGATTGCGCGCTGTAGCATTCAAATATCTCGCAAACTTTCATTTTACTTGTTTTCAAATTCTCAAACTTGACGGTATGAATTTAAGCTTCTTTATCAACAGTTCCGAAAGTATTTTTCTGGGGGGATTCAGTTTTCTTGTATAGATTTTAGGAATATTTTTAAAATTTTCGCTCCGTATTTTTCTCCAGTAACAGTGCCGCGTAACGCCTTTCACTTAATATTTTTCTAAAAGTCTTTCATTTTAATATTAGCCGGATAGCTTTGAGATTGGGGAGAGATTTTATCATATTATTTTACTCAAAGCTAGAATCAACTGAAAATTATAAAACCACCTTAATTGATGCGAATGGAAAGAGATTTTAGTATTATTCAGTAACGAAATTATATTTTTTATGGGAATGTAGGTATGGAAGTCTTTGGGTGATAATAGAGCTAACAACCTGTCGTACGGCTGGCTTAAGTGATCACTTTACACAATGTGACAACACAAGTGAGATTGTATGTTAATATGTAAAAAGCGCCATCTGGTAGCGCTAGTTTCGCTAGCGTCATTTCGGCTGCGAGCTAAGGCTATGAAAACAGCGTCATCTAGCGTAGCGTCTTCGTAGCGTTAGGGTTGAACATTGTTACATTATAGATAGACGTTGTTACATTAGTGATAGATATAAGTCCTTATTTATTTGGGAATTCCGCGAACATATGATATAATTGTATTATAGATGTATTATTATTTAGATCAGTGATTCTTAACCTGTAGTCTGCGAACTCCTGGGGGTCCGCAGTCTCATCTCTGGACCATTTAATAATAATAAATAAATGCCACCAAAAGTCTCGTAATCGCTACGTTTACTTAGTAACCTCAACCCGAATATCACTAATTTAGTTGCAAAAAAGCAACACCAACCTTCACATTAATAAACCGTTAATTAATGTGATTGTTGCTGTAACTGTTACTGCTATATATTGATTATTAACTTAGTTTTTTTCTGTTTTTGTAATACTAAAATAAATGGTCCGAAATTTATTGATGTTTTTTTTTTATTAAGGAGGTCCTTAAAAATTGTGATTGATTTCCTAAGGGTCCATGGCTGAAAAAGTTTAGGAATCGCTGATTTAGATTATAATTTTATATGGTTTATCAACTTAAAAATGCTTCAATTATATTATTTTTAAATAATGAGCGAGTTAAAGGTAAAATAAAAAAAAGTTGATTTTGTGGGATGTTTTCCAGGTTGTTGAAACACCGTGTGGAGTAATTATCTAACCTTAATTATCCTGGAGGTGGGTTTTATCTGAAGTTAATTATTATAATATCTGAGGCTCTGAAATTTTCACTCAAAATTTGGTATACAAATATTACGTCGAAAATTTCTCTAAATATTTTACACACGATTTTCTAAATAAACTTCGTGCTATGGTTCTCCTCAGGGATGTCTCAAAATCTAAACTTGGATAGCCTTGACATCATTTTCGAAATTTTACGCATTCCAGATGAATGAAAAACGTAATGATATCACAACTCTGGATTTTATGAAACTGTGCGGACCAAAGATGGCTATTTTTTTTGATATGTAAAAAAAAATAATTATGCATGGTATTTCAAAGCTAGTCAACACAATTTACAATAAGATTCTTAAATATATTATGAATCAAAAAATTTTCCAACAACGATATCCTAATATTAATATTTTCAACCTTATATAATATTTTTATATAATGATGTATTTAAAATAAAAATGAAAACATTAAAAAATGGTCTTATCACATTTTTCCGAATAACTTCGGGATTCGCAAATATTTGCAGCTAATTTTTATAAACGTTTATTATGAATATCTAGGATTTAAATTAACATTAAATATAAAGTGTGGGGAGACGTGGGTAAGAAGTCATGCAAATTTTGCCGTGGAAACTGCAGCCACTAACTATATATTTAATTCCCCACTGCAAAGGCTTCCTAGACTAGCAAACAGATATGAGCAACTGGACGTCTTTGCCAATAACTGTGTATTATTCAAACATATATTAAAAGGTATATTGAAAGATTACTAGTATTTGTCGAATTGGACTTAAATAATTGATTTGTATTTGTATGTATATTTTTTATTATAATATTACTTTCAATGCTTGTGCTATATCTTTTTACTCTACATTATTACTTTTTTGTTTTTAAATTTATTTATTTATTTATTATGTTTTTCTTATGCTTCTGCTTTTGATATACATACGTGCTTTTTAATTTATATTATATTTATCTTTATATATTTGTATCTATATTTTGAGTATTTTCTTTTCTCTTTATGTCATTATTATGTTTACATGTTATTGTTTTTTTTCTTTAAACTATCTATATAGTCTTTTAATGTACACTTACTTACCTATCAATTATAAAAGCCCTATAGGGCGTTAATTAATAAATAAATAAAAAATAAAAAAACTGCCAATATCTCGATGAACTCTTTTATTTCTCAAGTTATATTAATCAAATTTTGCACAAATATAATGTAGCCTGTAAGGCTACAAATGAAATTTTTAAAAATATAATATTTGATGATATAACAAATGAAATTTTTAAAAATATAATATTTGATGTAATAATGTATTTAAAATGATGATGAAAACATAATGAAATGATCTTTTATCTCATTTTTCCCAATAATTTAAAATCCTTTATATTAAAACCGCCGGTTTTGTTTTCTTGTGGAAAAATCTTGGAACTAAAAATTAACACACTTACTGTCATCCTATCAAGCTGAAATTTTGCACATTGACCATATTTCAATGACAAAACATTAGACAAGGGGTCACACAAAAACACAAACAATGCAAATTTATATTACATATTCGGACAAGTGCCTACTCTCTGGTATACTATAATTATTTAAATCGCGAACACTTATCGCTTATTCAAAATTGCTACAAAACAAGACATGGTTTTATTCTGTAAAAAACAATCATCAAAATGCCAGTGATATTTAATAAAACAATACAAATACTCAGGAAACAATTTTTCTGATTACCTTAAATACAAATGAATGTCTTATGAAAGAAAACAAAACACAATAAAATTGAAACCGAAACCTCGTATAATTTATGTAAAGGATTTAGAATGAAAACAATATTTTCATGGGTCAATTTTTTAAAATATTTCGTATTATTTTGTATAATTTAAATTAACTAACACTGAATATTAAAATTTTATTTGCACGTTCATTGAACAACTCAAATATAATAATTTCCATATTCCAAAAACTTCAAATATAAAACAAAAGTTTTCCAGAATGGTTTTCATAATTTTTTTGACTTTAATAAAAACGAATAAATTTTCAATTTGATGGATGTTACATTCATGAAAATCCAACGTTTGAATGAAAATAATTTAGAAATATTAAAAAAATATGTGTTTCTGCAATGAAGCCGTTTATTTTCATAACCATAACATTGATATTAGAATATTTTAGATGGACCTATATAAATCAGGTGAAACAGTGTGAATCAATGTGAAGTATTGTAGAGTAGCTCTGTTAAATTCTGTATAATAATATAATATTGTAACGAGACACTAGAATTCAGATTAATTACGCGCTGTCGGGTGTTGCTGTGGTTATTTAAGTGGAATGAAAAAGCTTTGGATGCCGGTCGCTCTAAGGATTATTACAACACATATAGGAAATTTAAATATATACAACTTCCAAAAATTTGAAAGAGTATATAGTGATCACTTAAACCAGTCGTACGATAGGTCGTAAATCGTTTCGAAAGACTTCCATACCTGTTTTCCTATAAAAAAATATAATTTCGTCTCTGTGAAACATCTATAATATATCATGATTAATGATGTCCCTGTGACAAAAATCAAGTACTGCGTTCTGAAAAATTTGGACAAACTCAAAATATTCTGAATTTTGTTTGTACTATTGAATGTTTGCAAGCGGAGTCTTTACTATGGAACATAATCTTGTAATGAATTGTAAATACTTTACATAAAATAAATATAATAAATAGTGCATACATTGTCCGCATCGTTTTAATTTTATTTTTTTTATTTTGATTCATATAACATAAACACGTACAAACACATAAAACTACGTTTGAAGACACCGTAAAAAATACAATGATCTATACATATGAGGTGGGGATGAGCGAACCAAAAAACATAATATACATACTATATAGGAGTGATACGATGCACATATCTGAAATATGTAAAGCGTTTTTAATTAGATTGAAAAAATATCATTGGTATATTATTTCTTAAGAAATATACCTACTATTTCAATACTCGTTTCCTGCATTCATCTCCTTTTCGGTATATTGAAAAATGTAACGTGTTTTATGTTTTATTTAATTTATTTAAATAAAGTGCTGTATTGTGTGTAATAATTTAATAAAGTTTGTAAAGAATTTAAAAAATAATACACGTAAGTTATCGCCAGTTGGTAATTTAGTGGAACAATTGAAATTGATTTCCAGTATAAAATGTCACAGTGACAAAATTAGTTCCTCGATAACGAGACAAGAAGGATATGGACGGGCACAGGGAAGGATTAAATATAGGTTTTGGGAAAGGTAAAATTGCATTAGTCTGCTTTTGAAAATACTTATGTTCTGCGATGATGTGATGTCTATGCATTGTTGATTCCATAGCTAAGCCAAACTGCACTTGCAATGAAGAGCTGATGAATTCAATATACTGAATGAGGATTTATAGTGAAGTACTGTCAGCTGAACGGAGTGGAACGCCATACTTTCATATACTGAGATTAGTGAGGATTGAAAAGGATATTCTGAAGTAGAGATAAAATATGAATTTATTGGCGTTGTTGGATTATAGGCCAATTAAGAATACTGTGGAAAGTTGCGATGTGATCGAATGATCTTGAGGTTGAAGATGGAATGGATAAATATATTTTGAAGTTATTCCAATTTGTTCAGATGCTTTACATTGACCTTCACGTATGACAAAACGCACGTTAAATTAATCCGGTAGGGAAAGAAGTATGGATTGTGAAATTGATATTTCTGGAGTCTCTTTAGAGAGTTAGGGAATAGCAAAAAAATATATTTTGATGTGAAATATATTCATCCCATGAAAGATCTGCATCATATATGATGCCTAAGGTTTTTCACAACGTTAACATAGGATCTGCATTGATTGTTGATGAGTGATGAGAGCTTTGTATTGTTCAACGTAGATATCATTCGCTAGCTACCAACTATAATTTCCTGGGACTTCACTTCCTGGGAGATAAATGAATAAACATTTTAAAATTAAATGAGTGCGAAAAAAATTGTTTCTTGAATAATTATGTAGTTGATTTTAATAAATCAACTTACACAAAAAAATATAATTCCATTAATTATCCAGGCCATCAAATCAATGGTAATGAAGGAATGTCGCAATGATTACGTCATAATTATCAGGTATTAGCGCGAGCAAATTTACCAAGTGTGATAATACTATTTCGATTTCAATATTCATCCCCAGCAATGCAAATTAAACTGTTACAATGGTGCTGTAATTGCCGTCTAAAACCGCCCGAAATATGGTGATCACTCAGTAATCGCTACGCTGTATAACAAGTACGTGATGGGTTGTAAGCCCTGCGTGTTATGGCCTGCTGTGGCGGTAAATATCAAAATATTGCCGAAATTTACATTTATTGTAGTGGTAATATTGTAGTTAAGGCCCCGCACACTATCAATATTATTAATCAATAAAACTCCTTCTGCATTATTGACCGTGTGATGATAAGGGATGTTCAATATATTGAGAGTAGTTCAATTAAATTTGATTTGGTTTAAAATTTAATAACGAGTCATCAATATAATTGTCAACTAGCGAAGGGAAAAACTACATCTATACAAATCCGCACCGTTTGTCCGATTCGATTCAAATTTTGCTTACTTATGCTTTGGGACCCGGCGGGTAACATAGGCAACATTTCCCCCCTATTCTCTTACCCCTTCCCCTCCCCCTGACATATTTTCGATGCGAATCTGAACCGTTCGACCGATCGGACTCCAAATTTGCATACTTATGCTTTGGGACCCGGCGAGTAACAAAGGATACATTTCTCCCCTATTTTCATACCCCTTCCCCTCCCCCTGACATATTTTCGATGCAAATCTGTACCGTTTGACCGATCGGACTCAAAATTTGCATACTTATTCTTTAGGACTCAGCGGGTAACAAAGGCAACATTTTCTCGTGTTTTTTTACCCCTTCCCCTCCCCCTGACATATTTTAGATGAAAATCTGTATCGTTTGACCGATCGGACTCAAAAATTGGGAAAAAAACTTTAGGACTCGGCGAGAAACATAGGCGATATTTCCCCCCCTATTCTCATACCCCTTCCCCTCCCCCTGACATATTTTAGATGAAAATCTGTATCGTTTGACCGATCGGACTCAAAATTTGGGAAAAAAACTTTAGGACTCGGCGAGAAACATAGGCGATATTTCCCCCCCTATTCTCATACCCCTTCCCCTCCCCCTGACATATTTTAGATGAAAATCTGTATCGTTTGACCGATCGGACTCAAAATTTGGGAAAAAAACTTTAGGACTCGGCGAGAAACATAGGCGATATTTCCCCCCCTATTCTCATACCCCTTCCCCACCCCCTGACATATTTTCGATGCAAATCTGTACCGTTTGATCGATCGGACTCAAAATTTGGAAACATATTCTTTAGGACTCGGCGAGTAACAAAGGCCATATTTTCCCCCTATTCTCATACCCCTTCCCCTCCCCCTGACATATTTTCGATGCAAATATGTACCGTTTGACCGATCGGACTCAAAATTTGGAAACTTATTTTTAAGGACTCAGCGGGAAATATCAGTGACATTTTCCCCCTATTATTTTACCTCTTCCCATCCCTGATATATTTTCTAGATAAATCCGTATCTTTCGACCGATAGTACTCAAAATTTGGAAAATTATTCTTATGGACTCTGCGAGTATATGCGACATTTCCTCCCTATTCTTTTAACCCTTCCCCTCCGCTTATATATTTTCGATGCAAATCTGTACCATTCGAATCGAACCTTTGTTTACCATCACGTAACTTGTAGGGTTAGCTAGTTTCAAAATAAAGACTACTCACACACGTTCACCAGTTTGAAGATTGCAAAGACTGTACACTACATTTGTAGTAAAAACTACAAGAAGTGAACTAATAGTAGTACTACGAAATTGAAGTAATAATGAAGTGAACTAATTGTAGTAATAATGAAGTGAACTACTGCAGTGCTACAACATTGTAGTACTAATGAAGTGAACTAATTGTAGTACTACAAGAAGTGCTTCTTGAAAAGTGTGCTACTAGAAAATTTTCAAAGCCGTGGGGGGGGGGGTTTCAGTTTCCAAAAATTTCTTCATTTATCTACATCGATTTCCCAAAAATTTCACATAAAAAATGTACTATTTGAAGTATGTACTCATACTTTCAGTAACTTTTAAGTGTGTGTACTTTGTAGTGTGCACTACACTTCAAAAGGTGTGAAGTGTGCACTTCAATGTAATGAAGTACTACATTGTAGTAGTTAGTATAGAGCAGATCCATCACTACTGTTAACTGTTGAGCTATGTGAGGGCAAATATTGACATTCTATGTAATATCACCTCACTTCAGTCTCTCCTGAACGGTTCCACGAGCAGTTTGAAATGAATGATAAAAAAAATAACAAGGAAGCAGAAAGACAATTTCAGCTGACATGCGTTTAATAAGTAATTATTTAAATATTAATATTATGAAAGAAAGGATTTCTTAATTTGACAAGAAAAGTGGTTAAATAGTTTTTATGGAGCGATGACCTAGAACAGGGAATCGTGGAAAATAAAAGTAAGGAGAGCCGACCCCAAAGGAAATGGAAGCGGTTGAAGAGAAAAAAAGAAGACTATATTACTTTATTTAAAATAAATTTAAACGTTAATTTAACTGAAGAAATTTAAATAAATATTTTCAGTAAAATTGGGTAAGAAAACATTAAGAAATATTAATATTATGAAAGAAAGGATTTCTTAATTTGACAAGAAAAGTGGTTAAATAGTTTTTATGGAGCGATGACCTAGAACAGGGAATCGTGGAAAATAAAAGTAAAGAGAGCCGACCCCAAAGGAAATGGAAGCGGTTGAAGAGAAAAAAAGAAGACTATATTACTTTATTTAAAATAAATTTAAACGTTAATTTAACTGAAGAAATTTAAATAAATATTTTCAGTAAAATTGGGTAAGAAAACATTAAGAAATATTAATATTATGAAAGAAAGGATTTCTTAATTTGACAAGAAAAGTGGTTAAATAGTTTTTATGGAGCGATGACCTAGAACAGGGAATCGTGGAAAATAAAAGTAAGGAGAGCTGACCCCAAAGGAAATGGAAGCGGTTGAAGAGAAAAAAAGAAGACTATATTACTTTATTTAAAATAAATTTAAACGTTAATTTAACTGAAGAAATTTAAATAAATATTTTCAGTAAAATTGGGTAAGAAAACAAGAAGTGAGTTAATTATAATTTTAATGAATATTTTGGAAATTTAGAAATGTTATATAATTTTATTCCAGTCAAGGTTTCATTCTCGCAGCTTGCTCACAAGTGTTAATATTATGATTGCTAAATACGAATCAAATCATGTTTTTTTTTTCATGCCACCTTAAAAAATGGATCATTATTTCGTTTATTTTGTAAAAAACAAGATGTACAGATTATTTTAAAATAAATAAAAATATTATTTCATTTGTAGAAATATTATATTATACACAATATGAAACATTCAAGTCACTTTAAGGCGGATAGATCGACAGTGTTATTTTTTTTGTCGGCAATTACATTTTTTAATTTAAATTTTAATTAATTTAAATTAACAACACAATTATAAATTATAAATAGCACGGCAACATTTCATTTGTATTATGATTGCTTCAAAAATGCAGTATGCAGTGCGTTGTTTTGCCATTAATTGTTTAAAAAAATAAATAAATATTATGAAAGCAGCAGGCAATGGGCGATAGCTAATCGCAGCCATTCATAGCCGCGCAGTGACTACTATCTGCCGCGCAGTGGCCAGTAGACCCGATAGCTAATTGCGGACTCCAACCACCATGTGGCGGACACTTACGACCACGCGGCAGCCAGTATGGCAGGCGGCACGGCCTAGCAGCATACAAATTGCTTAACTGCTTGTTGCTTTTAATGTTGATTAATTAATATAAAAAATATTGATTCTGCTAGCATTCACAGAAAAAATCGTTGGAAAAAACCTTATATTATTTCAAGTATAATATAAAATTAATTTTTATTATTTAATATATTTAAAAAATATCATCAGGTTGGCTACACAACCCTGGTGGGGATTGGCCTCCTCAAGAATCTTACTCCACTGATTTGGTTTTGTGATAACTCTCACCAATTCTGGACCTCCAAGGCATATATGTCTTTGGAAGCATTGTCACTCTATCTTAATTCTGGCCTTACCAAGATCTTTCGCCCTATTTGTCATGTATTCAGCAGGGACTGCAGTGCTTGTTGTTTATTTTTTTTTTCACTTGACACATAATCAAAATCTTCCCAAATTCAAAAGACGCACTTAAGGATTTCATCTCATCTCATCTTATTGCCTTTGTTCCATTCGGGTCGAGGACCCATTGCATCGACAAGGTGTCTCCATTTGTCCCTTTCCTGCGCTGATTGTGTGGCCTCCGTCCATTGTATTCCCATCCTTTTCTCACACAGTTTCTGAAGTTGCCTCGCCAAATTATATCAGGGGAGGCCCACTGGACGTCTTCCCTCAGGAATCATACTCATTATTTTCCTAGGAATTCGGTCATCAGACATTCTCAGTACGTGCCCAAGCCATTTTAGTTGTGATTTTTCTACGATGGGTGGCAGTGGTTCAATGTTTAGATCGTCTCGGATCGTTGAGTTTCTTATTCGATCCCATTTCGTAAAACCTGCTACTCCTCTCAAGTACTTGATTTCGGCCGCTATATTTAAGGATAAATAGATTAATTTGCTTCAATAACATGTCATGAATTTTTCACATCTTTGTCCTTTAACTTAGCAATCGTTTTTGAATTTTTAAGAAGCCATAATAAAAATAAAGTCCCTTTCTCGACTACTTCCGCATTGGCAAGTCTACTTTCTCGCAATACATAATATCACAGGAAGTAGCGAATGTATATTCTAATAATTTATTACGTGTTTCCGGTCCTCAAAACGCACAATGGAGGTATAATGTATTAGTAGATAAATGGTGGCTATCGGTTTTATATTATAATTCACTTTGGCTTCGCGGGCTGGATGTATCGGAAAGCCGTGTATGAGAAAATTTTTACCTGGGTTGTGGTTTGTGTGTTGGGCGACTGGATTTGTAATTATCTGGTAAATATTTATTACTAATCTCTCGTTCGTAATACACAGATTTTGTGGCGTAATTCTGACAGGTTTTCGTTATATAATTTCAAATATGAAATTCTATAGATTTTTGGATATTCAGAATGTTTTGAGTAGGTATGTTTAATTGTTTCAAGAACACAATACTCGATTTTATCTCGAAAACAACATCATAAATTAAGATTTTATAGACGTTTCATAGAGACGAAGCTATTTTTATCTATCTACCTACCTTGGGTCCGGATTTGAGAAATTCTAGAGGCGGGATGTTGAACATTTAGTCAATTTTATTTTTGAGACATGATTTTTCCGATTGTGTTCTTTCATTGTTAAAAAACATTTATTATCGTACAAGTTGTGGCATTTTTAATCGAATTATTAAAAGTGATATAACCAATGCCCACCCTATTCAGCAGAATAGTGTTCGTGTCGCCACAATGGATAATATGCTGAAACGGAATCGTAAATAAAATTCCAAACGCAAACTCCTTTAGTAGTACGGTGATTGGAAAGCTTCTATTCTCATTTCGTATATTGAAAACCATTTGACAGGTTCGCCCGTTTGGAATGTGTCCAGTATTGCAATGTTATGCCACATCGGTATGAAACTTGTTAGCGTGATTGCGCGCACTTGATAATATTAAAATAGACAAACTGAAAACTGGGTCCAATCAACAATTCCGAGTCTATACTTTCCAACAGCAATCGTGTTATTAAATTGGAAATGCAAGATAATTTGAAGCGAAAATAATGTAACGTTCTTCTACTTTGTGTCTTCTGGGGTATTATGCCGTGTTTTTACGACCTTTTTGTCCGACGTTTTGGATCCCACTGCAGGAAGGGCTGCAATGGGATCATCAGGGCTGATGTGTCCAGTATTGCAGACACATCGGCCCAGATTATGGACCCTGCTACGAAATCCGAAACGTCGGCCAGCAACTTCGTAAAAACGGAGCACAATAACCCAGAAGATTCCAATCTTAATAATGTAGGATATTCTTTAACATAATAAATACATGAATATTACGAATTAGACATAGGCGGTTATTGAAATGTTATATCAAACTGCTGTTTTTTATGTCTTTATTTGGTTAATAATACATAATATTATCATTAAATAATGTCACGGGACATAGCTGTGGCAGGCAAATGAAAAGCTAAAGCAATTCAAACTTTTATTTTTTACGCAGAAAGTCACTGGTTACGTATTAAATTGGAACAAGGTTCCTTTATTTAAAGTAACTAAATTTTTCTAAATATTCCACATAATTAAAATTATACCATTTCTTAATTTGCACTTATTAACGCTAATTAACGTTTTTATTGCTTTGATCACTTTCTATAAAATTACGCTCAATATTTGCATGTAGAAAAATTCTCGCCCGTGGTGGGAACTTCATCCGTGACGGTTAACCCATGCAATATTGACGATAAAACGAGCGCAGTGTGACCAGCGTGTGTTCCAGTGATAATAAATATAGGATGTTCCCACCGGAATGAGAAGATTTTCCACGTGCGAATATTTAACGGACTTTTCTAGAAAGCGATCAAAGCAATAGAAACCGCATAGTTAGTATGAATAAATAAACATTGTAATAATAAGTGTATGAAATATTCTGGAAACATTTAGTAACTATAAAGTTATCCCCCTTATAATTCGTGTCCAGACACTTTTTGCGTGATAAATAAAAGTTTTAATTATTTTAGTATTTTCACGTCCCGTGCCGTGACAATATCTATCCTTAGACAATATTATTATTCCGATATACCATAATAACACCGATGCAATTTTTTACTTTTAATGAAATTTTTAATCTAATAACGAAGAAGTTTTGCCATTGGCTGAGCCTATTATTAAAATTTGAATTTTTTAAAATTATCGCAATATAATATTTACATTTTTCTCATCCGTATCACAAAATTTTGGCTTTTAACAAAAGCGAGTGGCGGCTGCCCACTTTTTAAAAGAAACCTTAAAATTGTGTTTTTTTTTTAGAAGCAAAATACCACCCCCATGACGTTCACTAAGCCTGTCACCATGTTTTTACGTATGCGTGGTTATCATGCATATTTTAATATTCCCGCAGGAGTCGTTGGCAATTACTGCCTCCCCTCCGAGCTCTAAATATTCCAACGGAGGTGCCTTCGCCACGAAGTTCATTATGGTGGCCGTTAATCGGGTCCACTACAGGGATGCCTCGGACAATACTATCACCGACGGGTCCAACCCTTTGCGCCAGTCCCATTGCATCCCCTTACAGCGGAGGCAAAATGCAGTATTATGCTTTGGGTTAGAGTGTAATTGTATGGAACTCATTTGCGTTAAAGGCTAGATACACATAATTGTTATTGTGAACACAACATTGGATGTTAGCATTTGTTCAATCTTAATAGCGCGATAAATTTAGTAAATACATATCCGGGTGCGACAATTGGTTCTAATGGGAGCCCCATATTGAAAAATTAACTGCAAGATATAGGAAATACATATTTTGTGTAACACCGTGAGAAACGTATTGGAGTTGATAATAACTTGTTACTTCTCAAGAAAATATCATCAATTCAATTTGATTAAATATATCCTTTTCTGGTTGTTGCAAATTTTACTCGTTTAGAAATGTGAAATTATCACGCTTATTATGTGGGGGAAAGAAATAACCGAATAAGTAAAAAAAATCAGGTTTTTAGGAGAGCTAAAACAAAATTTGAGAATTTCGTTTGTTTGCGAAATATCTCTTACAACCTTTTTTATTTTTATCTTATTTTTGCACTAGTACTTTTGTTTTTTGCGCAAGAAAGTTGAACCAAGTTGACTAATGTCATTGTTTTTAGCCAAATTTTTATATATCTAAAGAACAACTTTGCAAACTTAACTTAAACTTAAAACACGACTTTGCAAACTTAACTTAAACTTAAAACACGATTTTATTGACTCATTCGATTATACATTACTTTCGCTCTTAGAATTATATTATGCATATTAAAAATTCATATAAAATGGATATAAAAAATAAAATGTATCAAAATGCATATAAAAAAAGAATATTAAATAATATTGCTATGTACCTAAGTTAAAAAAGTACACTCTAAGACTCTAAGGTATGCTCTTTTTTGTGCTTAAATTTGATATGTATTTGTATTTAGGGTTGATTTTTTTGCATATTTGATGTTCATAGTGTTAATTATGTGATTAGACGTAAATGATATTTTAATTAACTAAAAACTTGCATAAACCATTTGGAATAACTTTGCGTTAATATACGTCCATCCGGACACCAAGTTTACTACCATCTTTCCGAATATGATCTCTCTAACTTCTGAACTCCTAGATTTTCGCGTAGTCCCTGGTATTACTGATACTAATACCATCCGGAGGAAGCATTCTTTGGACCTTCATATCTAGCCCAGCCCAGTCGAGTAATCTTCAGTGTAGCTATGATAGCTGGTTCGTCATTCAAAACTTCAAAATCCCTGTTCAGCTTCAAAAAAATTTCGGAGGTACTTCCTCTTCCAGTCATTTATCATTGATTTCCTTAGGTAAAGCGTCAGATGATGAACAAAAACTATTAATATCAATTACTGATGACTATAGTAAATTACCTGTTACCACGAAAGTAAGAAGATAATATAAAGTATGCATTTTATTTATTTTTATTTACAACATTTAAAATCTAACCGCCCCATTGGTTAGCTAACCGTCAGTTTAGTTTACGTTTAACTCGCCACCGGTCAACTATCGGCTGGATAACCTATCGCCAGTTTACCTTCTACTGGATAGCTATCCGTTGTGTAACTAATCGCCGGTTAACTACCCGCTATTTAATATTCCGCCGGGTAACTAACCGTTGGTAACTCTCTTTGTGAATAAGGTCAATCTATGTAATTCATAACTATTGCATTTTAATTATTTATAATTATTTTATCAAGCGAACGATTCATAGAACCTGAATAAGAAAATAAAAAATGGATAGAATAGAAGCATGTAACTCGCAAAACCTTTATACTTTCTAGTATTTTTTTTATAAAAAACTTGTTTATATTTTTGGTAATTTATTATGATTGTTATATAGGTACATTATAAACCAAAGTTCACATACTCGCGAAAGATTTTCATGAAGTCCTGCAAACGAAAGATATTTAACGCTCTGCTTTCTTCTAAAATATTAATTTTAAAACCTACTAAATATAACTAAAACTGTGAAGCTTGTTGATATAAGCAAGGAATTTTCCACTAATAGATGTCTGGTGCTCTTAGATCACTCGATTTGGGCAGGCACTTGATATCGTTGTTGAGTTTCAACTACTAACTTTGTTTCAGTGCAAACAAGTTGATTAACCGACCAAGTAGCCACGGGTATTGAAACAGCAGTTTCATCAAACAGGCTGCAACTGTTCAAACTCACCCCCCTCTTTGCATTCTGATACCGTAGCTCAAAATAAAAGCTTCAGAATCTTTTAGCGCACCCTGTATAAATAAAACAATACGAACCAGCATCACTTTAAATACACGTTATATATTAGAATAATTATTAAAAATAAAATAAACAAGATGATTGAAAAATTTATAAATCGAAAAAATAAAGTTATCTAAAAAAATATATTGATTGTATTATTTGAATAAATCTATTTATATTATTTGATTAATTACACCTACATGTTTCGGAAATACCTTTGCATCGTCAGGATGTTATATGTTTGTAAACTATCAAAATGAATAATGTCTTTTGTTTTTGTTTACTATTACATGCTTTACTAATTTCTAATGATTCTAAATTTTTTAATTTAGACCAAAATTATTTATATGTAAAATAGAATTTCCTAAATTTTTATCAAAACTATGATCGTTTTCTAGTAAATGATTTGAAAATTCATAAAAGCCATGATTATTCAGATTTACCATTTACTCTATAATTTAATGTAAATTAGACGGAGAAACAAAGGTTCCGATATCATGGACCATATTATAAAACTGAAGTGGCAATGAGCAGGATATATCGCTATAGTTAGACGGCATTCAAAAAAATGTGCCCAAAAAATATGTGTGTTGTAACGATGCGAAAAATGAACACAAAATAAGTTTTTCTAGTAGGTAAGTAACCCTTTTTAAACAAAAAAATAATATTTATTTGGAATATCATTTTGAGGCTTGTAATGCGGGCTTGCCAGGCAACTTTTCCCGCTTTCTTCTAAGCGGACAAAGCTAGGGAATGGTTTTTTGACTGTGGACAGAGTAATACTTGAATAATATTCAAGTGGAGACCCTAGGACTTGCACTAGGAACATTACGAAATTTTTAAAGTGTTAAAAATGAAATGGTTTATAATGGTTATTTTGCGTTGTGTGAACAAAAATGTATTTAGGGCATTTTAGTCTAAAACGGATTAAAGACACATTGTTTTTCAGGAACAGAAATATTAAAAATGGAAATGTTTCTATAAGGGAAAAACAGCACACTCTAAGGAAAATACTGACATAAGAGTAAAATGAACCATAGTTTAAAATTTACTTCACTGAGTGTTATACTTTGCAACACAATACATCAGTGTGTAGCAAGGTAACACTGCTCCTAAACACACTCTTTGTTTTGTTTTGTCCATACTTTTTCTTCTTTTGTCTTCTGTCATGTTTATTGTATTCGTAAATAAATCCATTTCTAAATTAAAACAAATATAACATTGACTAACATAAATCAAAATACTTCTTCTTCAAATATATGTCTTGTTCAATAATTGCTTAATTACTTCGTTGCAACATTACATATTAATGAATACATTGAATCCCGATGAAGGGGCCGTTGGCCCCGAAACGTGTTGATTTATCAATAAATAGGGGTTATAAATAAATTTTTTTCTTTTTTTAAGTAAAATTATGAATTTATTTATGTAAATTTTCAATATGTAAGACAACATTAAGTGATGGACGTTTGATGATGAGTGAATTATCATAAAATTTAGAGAACTTTTAAAATAGAATATTTTCGACTTTAAGGCGATGCCGACGCCCTCAAAATTAAATAGAATATTAATGTGATTCGCGGCCTCAAAAGACAGCTACGAATCTGCCTGAAGGGTGGTGTCTGCGGTCAAGGGTTGGAAAAGGTTGGACGGCTGATCGGGGAGCTGGCTGTACACTAATCTAAGTTTCTGCACTTCAGGGAATGAGTTATGCATTAGTCAGTAATGAGTTTTTATGAAAAAAATATCTCTTGTAATTTTTTATTGCTGTAAAGTTTAAATTGATTTTAATTGATGTTAGGCTAGTATTTATCAAAATCACAAAAAATAATAATATTATGCAGGGTTCATTAGATCAGGGAGTATAATGTAATATTCACATAAATATATTTAAAATAAGACATGGATTATTGTCCAAATACTTAAATAATAGAATGAAGCTAAATAAAGATTTTCATTTTTGAGTTGTCGGTGTTGTAGATCGTATTGCCAAATTAAAATGGCAATGGTCAGGTCATGTTTCTAGAGAAGGAATCGACAAATGAGTACCCAGAATTCTGTGGTGGAGACCATGGGACATGAAAAGAGGATAAGGCCTGCCTCAGAAAAGATGGGTCGATGATAATATCATTAAACCTATCTCGGGTAGTGGATGGATTAGAAAAGCCCAAAGAAGAGAAGATTGGAGAACTTCATCCAGCAGTAGAGAGAAAAAAGAAGAAGAATACAAGAAGTGGCGACAATATATGTCTATAGAAGAAACACAAAATACTTCACAATTTCACTATTTAACGTAGAAATTGTTCAAATACCGGCTACCAAAGATAATACTTAATTACCTACCACCGCACGAAACAACTCAGTCGAGTTACACTTATACCAGTTTCTCAAGTTACACAGCTATGAGATGTGGCATCTTCCTACGCTTCTTTTACCACTTATTTCCCCCTGGATGAGCTGGTTTAGACTATATTTTGGTCCTCTCATGATATGTCCGAGATGCTTTCTTGTATTGATAGTTCATAGCACTTCTCGGTCTTTTTCTATGTGCCGAACAATTTCATCATTCTTCAGTCTATCCACCCAGGAAATTTTCAATACGCGTCTGTAGTTCCACATCTCAAAATATATAACTCTAAGAACTAAGCTGCCTCTAAAGTCAGCTTCACACTCATGCTCGTGTACTTCGTAAATTATAATTAGGTTGTATACAGTAGAAAAGTGGTTTCAAGATATTGATAGATATTCCACTTGACTTTATGCTTTCTACTCGGAAGATTGAATACGAAATTATCTAGATAAGTTAAATTACCATTTACCAAGTTTTCTATAAATAATGGTAATCTGCTCCCGCTATTTTGCAGGTTGATTGTAAAAGAAGTGATAATGATATTAAAGGTGATTTTTATATCAGAAACGTGTACTTACTACTAACTGTTTATACAACATTTCTTGAAGCAAGATTGCACAAAGAAATGATGTGGTGGAATTCGGAGTTCGAAGAGAGAACGAGGAGCTCAGGAAGCTCACGCAGTCTGTGCACTGCCTTTACCTAGTGGTGTGCGTCTCGGCTGTGGTGCGCTTTGTCTGCGATCCAGAGATGGCGGCAGGCCACCATTCTGCCACCACATATTTTGTGGTGAATATTAAAAAAATTAAACTTTGTACTAACTTCAGCTATATTTTTTGACTACTATACTTTCGAGTGGTGCAAGAAATTATAACTAAGTTAAAATACAATTGGGTGCTGAACTACTGGGGTAAAAAGATGGGGCAGGGGTTTTCCGGTTATTTCTTTGGGATAAGGAAGTTAGGGGTGCGTACTAGACTTGTTCACGAATGGCGTAGCGTTTTCATATCCCGAGTTTTCATATCTCGAGTTTTCATATGCGAGACGAAATTAAATACTCTAAACAATGAAAGTTTTATTTAACACAGATTTCACAGTCACTGGATTTAAACATAACTGTAATACTATTTTGTTATTCATACTTATCTAGTGGATACTCTGGTACTTTATTACTGGCTGATTATAATTCGCACTGTTTCGTCTGTTTTCGCTCGTTCGATATCTGTAGCTTCCCCAAACTTCAAAATAACTATTCACGAGCGGCGTCGTCTATCTCTTTGCACGGGATTTTGAATTTCTAGAAGTTTTTGTAAATGTTTATAAGTTCCATGGATTTACATTTCAATGTTCAGTGTTCAAAAAACTTCGATTTTATGCGATGCCTCTTGATTTTGGCATCTCGTAACAATATGTTACATAATTCAATAAAAAAATTACGTTGATTTAAAATTCTATTCGTTGTAATTACAATGGATCTTAATATAAGCCTACATGATGAGTCAAAACTCATCATGTGGGCTCGCATCAAAAGAGGAAAATAAGATTTACAGAGAATTTAAGAAGACTCGAAGGAGAAACCGTTCCAGTTATGTCGCATACCCTGTCACAAATTCCGGTAAGCATTTCTGGACACAAGGAGACCAGTTCACAACCCCTTCGGGAGACAGGAATTGCAGGGTGTAAAATGAAAGAAATTATGTAGATCCGGGGACAAAGCAGTCTGGTACAAGCTGACCCGGGAGACTAGGGCAGTACCCGTTGCTTCTAAAGTTACCATTAGTTAATGTGCATGTAAGAAGCACAAAAAGCATATAAAACGACCAAACGTAAAATTGTGAGTTATTTTTATTCTTTGATTTTTGCTTTTAATGTTACCAGGATTAGTACCAGGCATCTCCTAAACATTTTTAAAAAATAAAAATATATCGGAGGCGCTGAGTATTGATCCCTTTCGCTATACCGAAATTCCTCCTAATTCGGCTGTTTTCTGAAATAAGCAACATTTCTATTTCCGTATCTTGACAGTTATTGCATAAAATTTTAATGCCACCAATTTTGACGTTTTAAGTTTTATAGGTTTGAAATTTATGAATTACAATGTTAAACAATAACTGTCAACATACAGTAATATAAATATTGCTTTATTTAACTGTACATGGTTACGGATATTTTATACGAACCGTATGTTTTTTCGAGAGACAATTCTAGACGTTTCGTTGAAGTCGTATTCAGCGTCATCAGGAGAACGACCTGAAATCGCGGAGGTATAGGGCGGACTGATTAATGTTTCCGTGTCCGGGGGCGTAAATTATATGCACTTTGTTGTGGAGTGTTTTTGTGTATCAGGATAGAGAATGTGGCGCTCTGACCTCTATACCTATCCCCGCGAAAAAGAAAAAAATGCATTATGGTAAGTAAGTATTTTTTTTTAATTTTAGTGGGCATATTCAACTCTAACATTATGCGTCGAAACAAAATGTCATATCATTATTTAATATGGCAACTATGAAGGATGTTTTAATGAATTGTATTTTTATAGTAAGAAAAATAAGATAATAAAATTTGTTTCTAAAGTGGTGATGTAAAAAATCGGAATATATGCAAGGATAGCGTATAAAAGTGTCATCAAATTTTTTTTGATTTAGGTACCTACTCGTTAAAATCAATATATATATATATAAAAGAAACCCGTATTTCCCTGCCCGCCAAGTTTTCTCCACAACCAGCCACAACCACCCACCGGTGTTATGGTGGTGGATAGCCCTTGGTGTCACATCAAAAATATGCGAGTTTGGTGGGGGTGGCTGTGCGTGGGTGGGAGTGGGTGACGAAAATGTGTTATCTAGCACATTTTTTTGTTATGGGAAGGCCGCAAAGGCTTCAGATTGTTTGAAAATAGGCGCGCTGACTGTGTCGGTGAGTCTAGAAGGTTCCGGTAAAACTTGCTCTAGAAAGTTCTGGAAGGAGAAGGTTCTAGAAAATTCCCGAAAGTTCTATAAGGTTTTAAACTGAGTGGCGGAATGTGTCGGTGTGTCTAGAAGGTACCTGTACATTCGATAAATTTCTTGAAAGTTCTGGAAGGAGAATGTCCTAGAAGGTACGCAATTCTATGATGATCCAAACAACGTACTAAAAATCTACGCGCGGGCACAGCTAGTTATAAATAATCCGAATCCCGGGCAATGCCGCATACAGACCGCTGGTGTTTTATACTTGTATCCATTTACTGGTAATGGGCAGCAAACATAATAATATTGTTATTGATATCGGCTTTTAGCGCGCTGCTATCCTTCAAACAACGCTGCGGTGCATTTTTTTCCGCCATTTCGGCGGCGCTGGATGCGCCTCATTGGTAAACCGACACGCCATTAACAACCCGCGCGCGAATCAGGCTTGACGCTGACGGCCAAAGCGAATTATGACCATTGTCCAAATATCATACTTGATTACGGTTTACGCCGGGCCGGGGCGTGCTCACAATTTGGAATCGACTCCGGCGGGCGCTGTTTTGCCGAATTATCCGCCCTGTTTGCCTTTGACGACAGCCCCGTAATTTAAGTGCCGCTAACAACCGTATTGTGCGATACAATCCCGTCATCGAAAATAACGGTGACGCAGATATTGACAAGCGGTAATGGATTTTAACGCCATTTTGAAATTAACCTTTGCGCGGCGCCCGCTCTCGAATGCTCCGCCAGAAATTAAGTTTTTGGATTTTATTATTCATTTATATTAGAATGTGTGTTAGACTGCAAAATAAACATCTTTTTAAGACTGCGTCATTTGTTGACAAAATTGCGTCTCTTCGTGCTTAGGAATTTTTATTTTTAATGCGTCATTAAGATGTTTTTAATTTAAGGAAAAGGAAAAAGAAAAGAAAAATATCATCTTCATTATAAAATAAAAATTATTGTCCAACAATATTGAAGGCAACAATGCCGTAAAACCGCTGTCCAGTTTGGCATATGTACCTACGTCATAAGTATTGAAAATAAATAAATATGAAAAGAAAACCTCATAACACTGATATAAAAAGGCGAACTAATCAAGTAATGAGTAGGTATTGCCTGAATATAAACTCTTGTAAAACTAAATTGCTGATAATATCAAAAAGATCGCTTCGTTCACTAAAAACAGTCATGGACAAAGAATGAACCAATAGAAAGAGTCGAGTAATAGGCGGCCCTCGTAGCCCAGTGGATATGACACTGGCTTCTCACACCGAGTGTTCCGGGTTTGATTCCCGGAGGGGTTATAATTAATCTATGTGATTCGCTCAAGCCTGGGTGTTTTGTAATATGTTTCGCTTCTGTAATTGGGCCTCTTGGCCTGTTGAGGCGTAAAAATTAAAAAAAAAAATACTGGCTTAATACTCATAAGAAAACATATTCTGAGTATATATAAATATTCAGAATACATTGAAAATTATTTTTCTTACCGCAGACGATTAAGGCTTATTTATATTTTCATAATTATTGCAAAAAAATTTCACTTAAAAACTTTTGTATTCTAAAAAATGTAAATAGTCTTGCATATACGTTCTGATATGAATGAATAATAAAAACCCACATTTTCTAAAAAAAAAAGACGAAACATTTGCAGTGAATGTGGGATCCTATTAATTCTCTGAGCGAGTAAATGCAATATTTTGATACAATATAAATGGTATTATTATTTAAAATACGTACTAACACTGAATTAACAAACAAAAAATGAATGTGTTTAGTGTTTATGATTATAAAAAAACATTTTTTTCAAATTTTCTGAAACGATTTTATCGTGAATACGTGGCGTCCACGGGTTAGCCTAGTTAATCAGTTAAAACACATAGGCATATAGAACTAGCGCTTATAATTTGACTCCATATTGTGGCTAATGGAAATATATCAGCCTAGGCAAGTCTAGCGGTACGCAGTGGGTCCTGGTAGCGCCATTAGTGTATGGTAGGAAAAAACCTTGTGTTGGCAAGAGGAACGAAAATAGACTGCATGCACGAGGCATTAGATCTTCGTCAGGAGTAGACCTCTTTCCATTTAAGAAAGAATTCGTGTGTGCAAGCCGTGCGTATTTGGCATATTGTTTCGTTGTGTTGGTGTTTATATACCAGTACAATGAATTAATGTAAGTCGTACTCGCGAGTTACACATACTAATTCGTTTGTCTTTCTTATATGGAAAGAGGTCAACGAATGAGGAATCTATTAATGAAAAGGAGTAAGTATAGCCGATCTTGTCAAAATGAAATGATTCATATTTGACTGGGCGCGCAGTCATAAATCTTTGACAAATTGTATTGATTAGATGTTAAATTTTTTTGGGAATACCAATTACGCCCTAACTCGGTTTTTTCTTAGAATAAAACATAATAATTTCGCTGTCTGTCTGTCTGTCTACAGAAAGTTAGACACATTTCCAGTAAATTCTTCGTATATATCCATAGATACTAGAAAATCGTCCCCCTCCCTGACCATGTGAATTATATACATTACGAACCCTTTTATATTTAAGTTAAATCAGGAACAATCACATAAATGAAACTATAAAATTGTTTGATCGGTCATTCATATCAAATTGATTTATCTATAATTATGTATATCTGTGTCATCCTTTAATTGTGGGAGACATTAAACTATTTTTTCAGTATTTTGTCATACCAAGCAATTATGTCTCCCTGTTGGATGACCGAATAAAAAAAAAAAAAACATTTCCAGCTTTTTTGTTCTTCTAGCAATAACGAGAATAGCCCAGTCGATTCCATACTTACGTGGACCGTTCGAGAGATTTAGATAGTACGTAATTCTTTCTGATTCTGTCTAGTGACAACATTATTAAAATGTATAATTTATTCGCAAATGAGTGGTGTGTAATTACAAGAAGACGTTTTTCCTTAGACTTGGTTCAAAATCAAAAAATTGTCTATTGTAAAAAATATTTTTTTTTACTAGGGGATTTATTTATGCAAGAATTAATAATTTTACTGTAGTAAAAATATATCTAAGACAGATGGATTTTTAATTGAATCCATGAATTCAAGGCATATTCTTCCGCTGTAACCTTTTTTCTAAAGCACTAATTTAGAGATTTAAAACATTAGTACAACATGAATTGACGACAAGACAAAGAACGAAAAAGAAACTAGAAATAAAAAAATAAAAAAACAATTATAACGGAGACAGAACCAAACACTGCGTTATACCAAAACTATTAAAAAAACTATCGGATAGAATAAAAAATGTAACGGTTCAAAAAATATAGAAAAAACCCTAAAAACTGTGAATTGTAAAGTGAATACTTAAAAGCATAAAAGTTTTAAAAATTTGTAGTTTTATATTATATTATAATTTTAGGACAATTAAATAAGGAAATCTACATATAATGTAATCAAATCCTTGCGATTAAACTGTAAATACAGTTTTGCAAGAGGTAAAAATAAAATGGCATTTTTAAAAAAAATTTCATCTCTATACATATTCCATGCTCTGTGTTTAATACTCATTTATTTGCATTAAGGCAATTGCAACAATAACCTGTCAAAAATCAAAGTTTGATTAATATCTCTCCAATTATTTTTTATTTATCTGATAGTATCTGAGTGTGAATAGCCTAATTTTAGTACAATGAATTGCTCAAAGTGTAAAGTGGAATTGAAAAACAATGAAGTGTTCACCACCTGCTTAGACTGCAGGAATAAATTTCATATTACATGCATTGGCATTTCTGAATCAATGTACCGTAAAATGACGTCAGATCATATCCATAGAGATAAAACATTTTGAAACGTCAAAGTTTATTTTGAATAAATGTAAAGGTGTACCCTCACGCATCAACACTGTTCATTCTAATGTTGATAAATCTAAAGGTATACCTCCACACATCAACCCTTCCGTTGAAATGTCTAATATACTACAACGCAAATGCACACTTTTTACATTTAGTATACACTAACACCACCTTAATACTATTTTTTGCACTCTTAAATACACACATAGTTATATAGAGACATCCCGACAAACATATGAACACTTACACACTACACTCAAAACCAAAACATCAACTCCGTTAGTAAAGTGGATAGCTCTTCCCGCTATTAGTATACCTACTCGAATACGTTATTTTTTAATTTTTATTTTTTTTAGATTTATTACTTTATACTGTTGTAACCGGATAATTAGCCGCTTACAAACTAATATTTATTTTATTCGTCCACCATGTCCATAACCATATATTACCAGAATGTTAGAGGCCTTCGTACCAAAACAACAACAATCCTTCAAAACACATATTCAAATGACTACGATATAATCGCCCTTACGGAATCATGGCTCAATAAAGGCATTAGAAACGAAGAGCTTTTTGACTCCCGTTACAGCATTTATCGCAGAGATCGCGACTATGCCTCAACCGGTCAACGCCTTGGCGGTGGTGCAGTTTTAGCTGTTAAACATGAACAGATCAGCATTGCTCGGCCGGAATGGCAATCCTCCGCTGAAGACATCTGGGTCACAATTCGTTCTAATGGCTCACGCCATCCTGTTCATATATGTTGCGTATATTAGGTCCTTTCATATGAAATTGACGTTTAGTATGGGAGGAACATAAAGCCGATTTTTTTTTATTATAATATATTTATTTAATCAAAGTATGTACCATTGCTATCTATGCACTTTTGCCATCTCATAGGTAGTTCATCGATCCCTTTACTAAAAAAACCATTCGGACGGGAATCAATAAAATCTTTGAAGGCGGTTTGGACTGCCCCATCGGAGTTGAATTTTTTCCTTTGCAAGAAGTTATCCAAACTTCGAAAAAAATGGTAATCTGTTGGGGCAAGGTCCGGAGAGTACGGTGGATGTCTTAGACATTCCAATTGAAGCTCCTCTAATTTGGTAGCCGTCTGTTGTGCAGTGTGTGGTCTAGCGTTATCATGAAGCAGCAGTGGCCTAGAGCGATTAACCAGCCTCGGTTGTTTAGCAGCTAGCTTTTTCATCATGGTTTGCAGTTGCTGACAATAGACATCTGCCGTAATCGTCTGGCCAGATTTAAGAAAGCTGTAGTGAACGACACCAGCACTAGTCCACCAAACGCTCACAAGTAACTTTTTTGGAGTCAATTTTCGCTTGGGGCATGGTTTGGCTGGTTCGGCAGGGTTCAGCCATTGCGATGAGCGCTTCCGATTATCGTACAGGATCCACTTTTCATCACAGGTAATGATTCGATTTAAAATCCCTTCATTATTGTGCCGGTTGAGTAATGCAACGCAGCAGTCAACGCGCGTTTGTTGATTTGCTTCACTCAATTCGTGAGGTACCCACCTTTCAAGCTTTTTCACCTTACCAATTTGCTTCAAGTGGATTAAAACAGTTTTATCACTAACACCGCAGCCTGCAGCTAACTCGGATGTGGTTTGCGATGGATCCGCTTCCACAATAGCCTTCAATTCTTCATTATCAACTTTGGTCTCCGGCCGTCCACGGGGCTTGTTCTGCAGGTCGAAATTTCCAGAACGAAAACGTTGGAACCAAAAATGCACTGTGTTTTCTTTTGCGGCACCGTCGCCATACACATCATTAATCCTTCCAGCCGTTTCTGCAGCACTGGTGCCACGGTGGAACTCGTACTCGTAAATAACGCGATATTTCAAGTTTTTCATTTTGTAAACTGAGTGCCGCAAAGAAAAAAACAATTGAGGAAAAAACAAATGAATTACAATTTTCAAAACACAAATACACGAGTAAATAGCTGTATAAATTTGTATTTGGAATTCCTAACCAAAGAGAAGATATTTGAGATCAAATTTGCCAGTACGGCAAAACGTGAATTTCATATGTAAGGACCTAATATATCCCTGGTGGGACTCATTATCAATACCTCATAGAAAATTTCCTAAATATGTTAACAGATGTGGTATCAAATAACCCTACGGACTCATTTATTATTTTAGGTGATTTTAATCTTGCTGAAATTACATGGATAAAATCTACATCATCTTCACATTATGAAGCAATTAATCATTCTACACATAACAGCAAGTATTTCATAGACTGTATGCATTTTTAAACCTGTCTCAATTTAACGGTGAACCAAACCCAAGTGGCCACATTTTAGATCTAGTTCTGTCTAACTTATTAACATCAGTCGTAGGTAATGATGACCCGCTGGTTCCGGAAGATACACATCATAAAGCCATATCCATTAATGTTCCATTCCAGGAAAACCCTGTACTGATAAATACAAAAAGGAAAGTTCTTCTTTTTAATCGTGGAGATTACGATTCTATCAACTACGCTCTTGAACAAGCTAATTGGGAATCTATTTTCTCTAATCATCAAATAGAAATTGCTGTTGATAACTTGTATAACTTCTTAAAAAGTCTCATTAATCTTTATGTTCCTCATAAATTTACTTGGAATACGAAATATCCCCCATGGTATAACGCCTCCCTTATCAAGATAACCAAAGAAAAATTTAAATATTTTTGTAAATATAAGAGATTCAAAAACCAAGTCGACTATGATACATTCTCTCTCCTACGCAAATGGCACAAAGATTTATGTCGCGAATCCAAATCACGTTACTTAAACAACATTGAAACTAATATCAACTTAAAAACCAAAAATCTTCTGGAGCTATGTCAAAACGTGTAATAAATCTCAAGGTGTCCCAAATTGCATGTTCTTAGGAGATAGGAAGGCTAATAATGGCACGGATATAGCAAACTTATTCTCGGAATATTTTAGCTAGTTTTTAGTACACCGAATGATAGACCTACCATTACGCCCATAATTAACCACGAAAACCACATAACTAATATATGCAGTATTGAAGTGACAGAGGAAATTGTACTAAAATATCTTTAAAAAATTGACATTCACAAAGGTGCCGGCCCGGACGAAATACCCTCAATCTTTATTAAACGATGTGCACACAATCTAGCCTTACCCCTCTCTTTAATTTACAATCGTTCTCTAACAGAATGCACTGTCCCTCTTATTTGGAAATCTGCATATGTATCTCCTATCTTCAAGAATGATAAAAAAAATGATGTAAAAAACTATAGGCCTATCTCCAAACTTTGTATATTTAACAAAATTTTTGAAAAAATAATCTATGACCAACTGTATCCAGCTCTTAAGCCTACCTTGAATATTAATCAACACGGTTTCATTAGTGGTAAATCTACAACCACAAATCTTTTGACTTTCGTAGAATACCTCCAAGATAACTTAGATAACAGAATACAAGTGGACACTATCTATACCGACTACAGTAAAGCGTTCGATAGGGTTGATCACTCAACACTGTCAAACAAGCTTTTAAAGATAGGTATTCACGGCAATCTTTATCGTTGGCTTACTTCTTATATATCCAACCGTAGTCAAATTGTAGTGGTTGCAGGTTTTAAATCTAACACTGTTGTTGTAACATCTGGAGTACCTCAAGGCAGCCTGCTGGGACCATTGCTATTTAACATTTATATCAATGATATAGGTGACTGCTTTCTAAACTCAAAAACTATCCTATATGTAGATGATACGAAAATTTTTTCTCCCATAAACTCACTAGAAGATTGTCGAAGGCTGCAAGATAACCTACATCGTCTGAACACGTATTGCAATGCCCACAGCCTGGAAATAAATGTTTCTAAATGCTTCGTTGTATGCTTTACAAGAAATAAAAAGGTTTTCTCTAATGAATATTCAATAAATAATATAACATTATCTACCAAATTCGAAAGCAAAGACCTTGGGGTGATACTTGACAGTAAATTAAATTTCAACAAACATATCGATTACATAGTCACCAACGCATCAACTATGCCTGGTTTTGTCATACGCACATGTAAACATTTCAAAAATATCAGTACCCTCAAGACACTTTATTTCTCATACGTTCGTAGTATTTTAGAATATGCATCTCAGGTGTGGAATCCAGGTTATGCAGTACACGAAAATAGAATTGAAAGCGTCCAAAACAGATTCCTAAGATACCTAGACCTCCGTTCATTTAGATCTCATATAAGCAATGAAGACTCTGTGAAGTTTTTTAACATGCAGACCCTAACTCGTCGAAGAAACATAGCTGACGCGGTTTCAAAATAACACACAATCTAGTTGATAGTCCGGAACTTCTTCAACGAATATCTTACAACATCCCAACTCGCAATAACAGACATTCACCTACTTTTCATCTCCCCTTTTGTAAGACCAACTCAAAACAAAAAAATCCA
The DNA here is from genome assembly GCA_016648135.1 of Agrypnia vestita. Classification (NCBI taxonomy): domain Eukaryota; kingdom Metazoa; phylum Arthropoda; class Insecta; order Trichoptera; family Phryganeidae; genus Agrypnia; species Agrypnia vestita. The sequence goes on from JADDOH010005482.1 coordinate 232,518, forward strand.
CAAATTCATTTAACACAAACTATCACCACATTGACATTTTCAACGCAACAATAAGAAACATAAAACAAACAATATCTACACTACCGCACCCAAACTAATTTGTACATTATATCTTCCCTTCTACTCCCGTCCCACATTCCCCTCCACCCTCTCCACTCGCTATTAATGTATGTTAAAGTAAATTTAAGTAAATTTTTAAATTCAGTGGAAAATTTTTAAGATTGTTTTGCTGTTAATTTTTCCCAAAACAAAATAAATAAATAAACACACAAATACACACAAACTCACTATTGGACATGTTTTTTCTTATTTTTTTATCGATTGTATATATGTGTTTTCTTGTAATTGGCCCAAAACTCTGTACATCAATTATTGTTTTTTTTCAAGATTGATTAATTATAATGCTGTAAGAAAACCAATAAATGAAAATAAAATAAAATAAAATAAAGTTGTCTGTTGTATTTTTACTTTGAACTTGGAAACATTGGAATTTCTTTAAAGTAACAAGAGTAAAATGGTGTAGAACGACCCACATTTGGTAACGGTGAGTTTAAACAAAATATATCAGGAATTAAGGAAAGAAATTGCATTGATATAATCCAACAAAAATATTTGCACCGTTGTAAGATATATTCAGACAAAATATATCATACAAATCAAATAATTAGCTAACACAACAAATATACGAAAGGGCGTATTTTAGGAATTATTATTATCAAATAAATTATTACGAAACCATTGTAAGTAAGCAAACGTCACAATAAATCAGAGGTTATGCCATTATAAGACTTCTTTATCCTTGTTGTTAGGTAATTATATTTTGACATATTAAAAATACATGTGATGTTACTAAAAATCACGTGTGTGACAAAAAAGTAAAAGTTTACAAAATAAAATTTTCGCCACTATACGTGATTTGCATGCAAAATCACTCAAACATCAATGGCATACTGACGTGAAGCTAACTTTACAGTTAAGACATAATATAACTGTATAGCTTTGCCCGCGCGGCTTCGCACGCGTAGTTTTTAGTACACTGTTTGGATCGTCATAGAACTTTCGCAAACCTTCTAGAACATTCTCCTTTCAAGAAATTTATCGAATGATAAATTTCTTGAAAGGGACCTTCTAGATACACCGACTCATTCCGCCACTCAGTTTAGAACCTTATAGAACTTTCGGGAATTTTCTAGAACCTTCTCCTTCCAGAACTTTTTTTCCGGTTTTTCCGGAACCTTCTAGACTCACCGACACAGTCGGCGCGCCTATTTTGAAACAATCTGAAGCATTTACGGCCTTCCCATAACAAAAAAAATGTGCTAGATAACACATTTTCGTCACCCACTCCCACACACGTACAGCCACCCCCACCAAACTCGCATATTTTCGATGTGACACCAAGGGCTATCCACCACCATAACCACCGGTGGGTCGTTGTGGCTAGTTGTGGAGAAAACTTGGCGGATAGGGAAACACGGATTTCTTTATATATATATATATTGATTTGGACGGGAGATAAGAGAAATACAGAAATTTTAACCAGAATTTCAAGAATTTTCATTTTTTGGTGAGTTTGTACTCACCAGTTATATAAAAATTAATATTTTAAAAACCAGTAAAATAAATACTTAATATATAAAAATATAGTATGTAAAGGATTTCAATCAAATCGTCATCACTGTGACTTTGAAGGATAAATACCAGAAAGGTACATTAACGACAGTGATATGGCTTGAACAGTGAATTCAAAATATTTTTTTTGTTCCATTAGTACATGAATATTCTCGTCATATAAACGTACAATGGAATGGAAACTACGAACATGTCCGACTAAAATTGCGAAGTTGGCAGAAAATAATACCTACATGAAATCTCACTCCATTTTGGAGTGCTATTTAAATAAAAATATAGCAGAAATATTTAAAGTAATTAACAATTATTTTATTTATTTAATTTTTTTTTTAATATATGATGACATCAAAAAAAGTAAAAAATAATTATAATTTTCCAAGATTCTAAAATGATAACAATTTTCATAATCAAAATCTTCGGAACGATCGAGAAGATTTCAGAATGAACTGAAATATGGAAAATTTTACCAGAAGTTTGAGAAAGATGAGAAAATCAAATCTTTATAAATTCGTGCGGCATCGCTCTAAACATTGACTTATTATAAATAGACACGTTATTCCCATACTATCCTGATTTCAAATGTACCAAATGCAGAAAAATCTGGTAATTTGACAGTGTCTAAAATAACATTCTCATTCTTACAATAGTGTACGATACTCTGTTCCTTTTACCCGGGGACTCTTTTTTCGGCGTGCCGTCACGTCCAATCACAAAGAAGTTCCGTTCGATAACGAATGCAACTAAGGCTTTTTTTTGACTTGCCACGATTTCACGCTTGTAACGTATCTACAGTTTATTATATCATTGGCTCTAAACATGGTCTTATTTTTTGACAGCTGGCAAAGGTCAAAGACGGGCAAAAATAAGAGAACTGTGCTATCTAAATATAATAAATTCGTTATCTGTCTATTCTTAACGTCCAAAACTTGCTGGAATAAAGCTGGAATTATTACAATTACTGGAACTGTAATTACCTGCCTGTTTGTGGAATATTCTAGTATATGCAGCGATAATTGTGAATTACAAAATAGTGTTCTAAATAAGGCTCTAGGTTTAATTCTCGGTGAGGTCACAATACAACTACCTATGTGATTCATTCAAGCCTAGGTGTTTTTGTGATTTGTTTCGTTTCAGTAATTGGACATCTTGGCCTTTTGAAGCTTGTTAATAAAAGGCCTGAAATTTGCCGTAAACATTAATTATTGACGCAACCTGAAAATAAGCATTTTCAGAATTTTTCTGTAAATCTTTATAATTGACTGATATCATTTATTTATTGAAATATGTTTATTTTCAATGCAATCAAATTTTCAATCAAAAAAGCAGTATTGCAATTTCGCAATAAAATGTGTTTTCATTAAAATATATACCGATATGTTTATGATAAATTTTTTGTCACGAATTAAAATTGAATAATCTAACGTCATTACTCATAGATTCTTGGGATATACCTATAGCAAAATTAAAGTTGATATCTTTTAATAATGGAAATTATTTATGTCTAATTTCAAAAGGAATCTACATATTAATTACGCCGACCAATGTCGTTTGTTTCTGTCTCCGTATGATGATTTCTATTTGTATACAATAATTTTGCCACGTTCCTTATCGGGTCCTATGGCGCAATGAATAACACGTCTGACTACGGATCAGAAGATGCCAGGTTCGACTCCTGGCAGGATCGATTTTTTTTTACAGTCGAGAATATTTTGTTTGTTGAAATTTTTTTATTATGTATCAAACCAAATTTAACAAAGATTAATTTTTTATAATGTTGTATAAAAGTAATCAACACTGCGAGAAGAGAAGAGTGTAGGTACCTACCTATCGAACTCCGGTTTATTCCGCTCTGACTTATTAATCGGTTAGAAA